>VKKT01005549.1:10958-21631 GCA_008038995.1 Haliotis laevigata | reverse complement strand
GTAGAAATGTTCACTGGGGCTTTGAAAGTGGTATCCTTTATGAAACAACTTGTCGTATGACGATATTATCTTAAGGTCCTGTAAGAAAGGGCATCGATTGTTCATCGAAAGTTGTGAAAAATAAACAGCAAATAATTTTGAACTTGCCTTTGTGAGAAACCTCTGAAAATTGTATCAATTTAAATATGAAAGATCTACATGAAGGAAAACAAATGATACCTGTCGGGGTGATTGCGTCTTGCCTAAATGTCTTATCCCAATTCTATACATAAATGAGTAAGTCCGGTAATCATACATTCTTTTTTCAGTAAACTGTACATTCAACATGCTTTCAGTTGTTTACATGTTGTTCCAGCTCCTCCTGAACATGTTGGTTCAGTTGTTCTGAACCACCTTAACCCGCTGTTGGCGAGAATTATGACTCTGGTAAATATGCGCTAAACGGAGGAGATTGTTTGTGAATGAAATGGCAGTGTGTCTGATGCTGTCACGACCGTACATTTATCGCCCCCACGGAGCACTTTGATCTAAAATCTGGCACAATACGCGAAGGCCTTTACTGATCCAGCAGCCACAGCTACCGTTGGCAAAGCATGAACACATCTCACGTTAACGTCCCTTCGCAGATGGAACCTTGATTCACAAGAAATACTCCTCCGTCGCCATCTTTGTATGTTCAGGCACTGGTGTGATTATGGCCCATACCAAGCTATCATGGTGGTTAACCTGAGATGTTTCATTGGTCTGTATGCTCTCAAACCGACATTATGCAACCGTTTATTCACCAGCTCCCTTCGTACAACACATTCGCCAGCACACACCTTTCACGTAACGTTATTTTTGTTGTTTGGAATGGATCGAAAGTCTTGATCTGGTCTGAACTTCACCCCTCCTGTTTAACAATGCGTCTACAATAACACACTAACAAAGCTATCATTACACATTCAAGCGTGTAACCATCTGGCTAAGTTAGTTCCTCCAACCCTAATTCCTGGCATACCCATACATTTGGTTTAGTTTCAGTTCCTATCTTCGGTATGCTTACAAATCAGTGTTACCTAAAAATGAGAACGAATGTTCTATATTCTGCAACATATGGAATCTCGATTAAATTAGATGTAATATCAGATATAAAATATGATACAAAATGTAGCTGTCTGTCTGCCAATATGCAGTAAAATAACATCAGTAAAATAATAGAACAAGTACAGTAGAATAATGTTGTTCTAGTAGGCGTTTACAAGATATGTGACTCCGGGAGCATATTTTGATATGCATGGAGCTTGACGACAAGACTAGGTGATTTAGGTTCAACACCATATTCTCATTTTTTCAGTTGTATCAGCACGTGTCATCTTAATGTCGGGGGACAAATGTGACATAGGTAGTATACGTTTACGACTCTGGGTTGGTCTTGGATAGGTATTTGGCGTTGATTAGGGTGTATATAGACTTCGAACCCAAGATCAGGGGACCATACAAGGCCTAGAGGACGTAGCTTTACTGAGCATTCCTTGTAAAGTAACGCCAATGACGAGATGATCCTACATCGAAGCATTCTGATGCAACATGCATGACAACCTGCTCTAACATCCAGACAGCTGTACAGCCTTTAACCAGGAGTAGCGTATGTCTTGCCTGAAGATTAATGTGGCTCAACGAGAGCACTGTTATTAAATTTCGACCAATGCATCATTTTGAAGCAAATAGCACGTTAAAGAAGTCATGCTTCAGGTACAGAGGAAGTCGAAGCGGATAAACCCAGTTATCAGATCTGCAGGAAACGAAACACAATCAATCATTGTTAAAGACTGGGGTTAGCCACAATTATCGGCATGAAAATATTTTTAATGCATACGTTCCGGTCGTCTTTACACTACTCAGTAACTCAAGCTAGACAGATACAACCCCTCAACTTATCCTACCTGCGTACATCTTCAACTCACTGGTATAAGTCTTATACATTTTCGATGAAAACATTCGAAGGATTTCGGTATAAGATGAAAGTGTGATATGACAAACCCGCTTAAGCATCTATACTGAAAGACAAACATGACTGTCATATGTGGCTGTCATATATATATAACAATGGAATTGAANAATTGAATACTGTTTAAAAATTGCAAGGCAGTATTTCGAGAACTGGCCATGGATTCACAAAGTAATCTATATAACTCAGTGAACACGAAGATAACTGGTTCCAATTCAAGGTGACAGAAAAACTATGTCAAAGTTTAGGATGACTATTTTCAGTGATGACATTTTCCCAACTCAATTCACAACCTTTAATGCCTTAACGTGACCATCCCTTCAAGGCCTTTTCAAGATCTGACCGGGCCACATTGTCTTAAAGGCAGATACTTTAGTCTTCCGATGGTCTGGCTTAATATTGTCAATATTAAACCAGACCATCGGAAGACTAAACTATCTGCCTTTGTGAATCCATGGCCAGTTCTCGAAATACTGCCTTGCAYTTTTTAAACAGTATTTCAATTCCATTGTTATATCCGTTTACATAAACTTTGATCTTACAAGAATAATGAAGGAGACGCCTGTGTTAACACTCTGATTGAACGATAGGCAGACAGTTAAACCAACAACGGCAGGATAACGATTCCAAAAAATCATTTAAAGGTTAATTGCGAATGAAAACAAAACGAAAAAATGTCTAGACTTGATGCAAGCACTTTGATAAGGGGAACAATTCTCCCAGTCAAGGAAAGGGGTGAGCTCCTGACCCGTTTGAATAAAATTTAGATAACCAAACTGGCCTGAGGGTGTTGAGAAATATTTGCTAACTTTAATGATCGAGTCTTTATTCTGTTTGCAAAACGTGAGAGGGAACTCAAGCAGCCAGTCCGTGCCTCGCACAAACACAGACCCATGCGCTATCAAGGAACAATCCTCAAAGGGCCAATCGAACCCAGTGCCTACTATGAAAGCGATTGTTATTTCAGCAAGACGATGTTTAGCATGTCCTTTAGGTCGAAAAAGCGTTTGGATTGTCTGTAACTGATCGCCTCGGCCGACAAACCGTCCATTTTGAAAAGTTTTTCTAACGTAGATGCTTTTAGAACCGATTTATCTTGGCGTATTTGGCCTAGCCGGGAGGAATTGGGTGAATGACTCAGACGGTCGAATTCGGTGTCTTCAAAATACGGAACTAGTGAAAAAAACTGTTTGTGATTTGTCTACGAGAGTGTAGAAGACTTGCTAAATGTGACCTAACATTTAATTGCCTACTTAGAATTATTGAGCTAGACTCGCAGCATGGCGGGACCAGAAATTAGGTTTTAGAGCGCTTAAGCGTCGGTGGCCATTCTCGTGTCTGAAATTACAATGATCAGGTTAGCTGGTCTGGACTGGGGGTTAAATGATCAGTGATGTTAAGTGATTGAAGGTCTGCACTTAGTGCCAATCTGTGTATAACAATATCTCACACAAGGAGACGCGTCATATGTTTACATTAGGTTTAGTCTATAACTTTGTAAATACCAATACTTGATTACAAAATCAGTTATGTTAACAGCATGACTGCCGCTGGCAATCATTATTTGAGGAACCGTGCAACATGATATGAGTAGTTTTCGTAGGTTAATACTATGATCATATTAGTGTTTATATTGGTGCAGTTATATAATAAGGAATTATGAAGAGATGCTATGCTATGTGGAAGCACGAGAAATAATCGACACCTGGTGTCTCTACTGTAACTTTATCTCAATGCATAACCTGTGCACAAAATATCCGCCTGTTACGGTAGCACCTGGTGTCTAAACGCACTGTTGCTTTATTTCAAGAATTGACGGACGGTTGGTGTCAACTAACTGTAGTTCTGTCTCATCACATAAAGCTTGCACTAATGTTCACCTCCCCCAGTGGATACTCAAGCACATCGACGATGTAAAGTTAGACTTTACTGAGGATACAGCTACTGGATTTCTCCGTCACTTCCACCGCCACATGTGACAGATGTGAAGGGTAGGGGAGAACGAGAGTCCCGTTATATATGATGTGTTGGGGTAAGAATAGACTCCGGGGTTAGACAGGAGACTAGTGTCTTATATTTGATTGAAAGATGACTGACGAAGTTAGTGACTTAGATATACCGTGTGTTTTCGAATCCTACGCAGTAAGGCTTGAATTGTCCAGACTACTTCATTCACAGCTGGAATATTGCTTACAATGGATTCAAACAGCAAACCCACAATTACTTTCTTTTAATTATCCTACCTAGGATTCCACTGGCGATCCTCTTATTTCCACACATTTCTAAGCCGGCTGTCGGGTAAAGTCAGTAGCTTCGAACACATCTTTGGTCATTACATGCATTAAATCAAAGATGTTTGAGGCAATCCCGTTTTTTTCGAACTATACCTTAATTCTCAGACCCAGCTCTCTAACCCAATGTAGGTGTATATGACTGCCCACCATGTCTCTGTTCATGCGTAACGTGTATTAATTACACGATAGTGGTTACATGGTGTGTCATTAAAAATGTATCTAATAATTGTATACAAGAAACAATATTGTAACATATGTTTTATTATGGATTACAATTTTTTAGTAAAGTACAAATTCTGAATGTCATTCTGAATCCACACCCTCAGAATCGCCAGCACAACAAGTCAACAATCTAACCCACTCAGTCATCGAGGTATCAACAGAAATGGAAATTTGGCAACAGGTAGTCCAGATCAGATACTTTGTAAACCCCTCTGACACGGGACTCAATAAAAAAAGTTCATGGATGTTTACTTTACAGAGAAAATGTAATCCCAAATGTAACATATGTTACATTTGACCACTTTCTGAAAGGCAGTGTGCATTCAAGAAAAAATATCCCCTGTGTCGTTGAATATCGTTTACATAGCTCTGGATCCGTACAGTACAGTGCGTGACTTAGTCCAACTCAGTATTTAGATATTCAAGGCGGATTACCTGATTACAGCTCTATGCTCTATATCATTGTGGAAGGTGAACCGCTTATACAGACGTGATTGTCCCACAGAGAATATTCCTTGTGCTTCAAGCGCCTTTCTTTAAACCAATAAAATATTTATTATCCCATAGTCGCCTTGTGTATATGCAGAAGCTGAATTTTAACACCATTTTTGACATTGAAATATGATCGTGGACGGCAACGGCACCAGCAGCTTCAGACACTGATGTCTGTATGCAGATACAGACCAGTATCTCCATCATGTGATCATGATTGATGAAGGAGACTCTCCCTCTGTGTGTTGGTATGCTGAAACTGTCTGGGCCTTCACTGTTATGTACATAAAACAGACACGAATATACCGTGTATGTACAAAAGACGGCACTCGGGCGGATACGTTCCCCCTCGAGCTAGGGTAGAGATTGCATTCTGCGATACACTGCCATGTTAATTCCCTGTCAGTTACAGCCCTCCGACAGACACTGATATTTGTACTAGAAACACGATTTGCATGGTTAAGTTAGAATAGGGGTCATATCATGTCGCGTTAATGTTAATTGAGGTGGTACCGTACAACGCCAGACCTATTGGTATCTGTCTGCTGATGCTCTGATTAACTTTCATTAAAGGGTAGGGTTTGCGTTATTGAACTGTTCATTTGGAAAATGACTGTTGTTAGAAACTGAATAGATCGTTAGTGACAGATTCACTGTAATTGGCTACCAAACGGATGAGCGTGCGGTAAAGAGGCGTTATGCCTTGTGTATTGATTGTGGGCGAGAGAAACAAATCGATGTGGTTTGCTGAGTTTGAGATAACAACCATGGAATTTAAGAGAGAAAAATGAAGAATTTAAAATACAAACGTAAATAACGTGTCTTATATTATGAAATTTATATCACAAATTCAAAATTACAATTTATTTGATTTGTTGTTCTTCCTATAGAATCGGATAATTCAAAGTAGTGAGGGAAGAGAAGCATCTCTTTGACTTGACATTTTAAATCACGCTTTCAGTTTAACATACATGTTCCAATACCAAGAGTAAGTTTTAAAAGATCAGCCTTGGGTTAAAACTTATAAACAGGCCTGAACCCATTCCAATAAGTTCCAATATAACCCTTTTCTCAAAAAATGAGGATGAGAATATTTTGCTGTCTGCATCATGGATTGCCGATACCTACATTTGTCCAAAGACAATATTGTTGTAGAGTTTCCAAGTTGTACACACATTGCATGCAGCTGCTTCCTTATATAGAACTTTCTGAAGGTATATTGATATTCAGCATGGCTATTTACGTGATATTTCTCCATGATAGAGGTAACACTAATTTCTGTGTTACATCGATCTCGCAGACCAGCTAATTGTGAAAGATGCATCTAATCAGGAGCGATTATAGGAAACTGTTTGGGCTGTCGTTGACTTAACAAGCAGACAATAGACATCGTTAAGAAAAAGGTAAACTTGAAGTCCAAGGTCCAACAAGCCATGACAAACATTTGAAACATTAAAACTAAGCGTTATATCCTCAAAATCGATTGCTTATCGATAGAAAGTTGATTACAGTTTGTTTTTAGCTTAGATTGGTCGTTTGAAACTGAGCCTTAGTCAATACTAGTAATTAGAAGAGGACAAGATTTGCATAGCATCTCCACGTTAAACAAGACCTGTGTTTGATCAGCGTGACAGTAGAATAGAATCTGGATAAATGTAGAGGAGATGGCAAACAAACCCAAAAGGACAACAAAGGGTCCATGCTGTATTTTTTGCTTTGTACATAGGTCGTCGATATGCTTGTGACCGACTCTTGAGAATATTGTGATATCTGACCACGGTGTCTTCACGCATTAATGTTAAATCAGAAGTGTCATCCATGTGTAAAATGGCATGTGTTTAGTGTTAGATGGTCAAACAAATATTCCGGAAATTGATTTATGATGGTATTGTAAGTGCAGTAACACACCATATTATGGGTCCTTTCGAAATGTGTAAATCACACGTTCACTGTTATGCAGATGTAGGAGGCTCAAATCTTGCAATGCAGAGTCAGCCGTGACAAGCACACCCGGTTCTAGGTTCGAATCCCATGTTTAACCACACTAGAACAACACCTTGTGATGCATATATTAAACGAGAACAACAGCATCAGCAGCAACAACAACTAAATAAAAAGGCAAAAACAATTTACTTGTACCACGATTCCCGGAATAACTTAATCGCAAATATTTAAAAAACTGAACAGGTACGGCTTAAAACAATATTCGCTCATTCGCTCACTCACTCAATCAATATAACAGCGGTTCACGACATCACGCACACTCACTCTCTCCACATCACAACGTAAGATGACGTAAAGTTCACTCACACATTCCATAACACAATGGAACATGACACCAAGATCACTCACTCACTTCATGTCTGAATGGAGAATGACACCAATTAGAACATAGCTACAGCTTCATTTCCTCAATGACCCGTGAAGGTACGGGCTACAATATTGATCTTCAGTAACCCATGCTTGTCGTAAGAGGCATGGGTAACGGGATCGGGTGGTCATGCTCGCTGCCTTGGTTGACACATGTCATCGGTTCCCAATTGCGCAGATCGATGCTCATGCTGTTGATGACTGGATTGTCTGGTCCAGACTCGATTATTTACAGACAGTAACCATATAGCTGGAATAATGATGAGTGTGGCGTAAAACTAAACTCACTCACACTCACTCATTTCCTCAATCTTAATACCAAAATGGCAATCGTTTGTATCCTTTTTCAAGCTCTCAAGTAGGTCTTGTGATTATAGCTAAAACCAATGATGATGTTACAGAAACCTAAAACAGATCAAGTAATGGCGAAAAAATATATACATATGATGATATTCTTTCATGCATGCACCGATACACTAAACCTTGAGTATGCATCAAAAGTAAAAGAATGTGAAATGGTCTAAAATTACGACACGCCTACTTTCTCTGTAATATCACTGAAAAGAATTTTATTTCCACTTCAGTGGTTTGGAGACATGTACATGAATGTAAAGGTTTGCTTTAAGAGTATACATATTTCGACAACGATAAAAGCCTTAGATGAAATGTGTTACATGTATTTCTTATATATTAGACGTGACATCGCATCGCGCCGACTTCGTTTGCCTTTGCCCATCGGTGTTTTTACAACTCCTTTAAGACTCACATTATTCATTTTACACCAGCTATTTACGAGTGCTGGGATATTACCTAGCTGTCCTATCGTATTTATTACTTCCTTATGATTTTCTGCCAGGTCACGTTGCTTTTCATCTCAGGAAGTTCGAGACTGCCATTAGTGACGTCAGGGATGGTATATCCGGTGTGAACAGGAAGTACTGTCACAAGTGGGACTTGCTTTCAATGATGTGGGGATATTGCAGAGAAAACGGGCTATCGATCCACACCCTGATTCAGGCAGTCGAGACAGCACCGAAATTATCACTAGGGTTGAATTGATTGTTCTCTACAGCTCACGACATGTCGTCAGCGGTTCCGGCCAGGCTCGCAATAACGGACGTCAGTTCGATTTATGGCTCACTTCCGGGTAGAGATGTACCATGCTGATCTTCCGGCCTTAGTTCAACACTTGCGTTCTATTGCCATGGTATCACACGCTCCATATGATCAAAGGGATGAACCTACTTGTACTGAATAATCGGTTCACATTTTTATAAATAGGTTAATGAAAAAAAAACTCGATTGCGAGTAGCTGGTCAAATGACCTTCGAAGAATGTTGTTGAGTGCCATACAGTCCATATGCATGACGTCCATATATATGTGTAATTCAGCTTCGAGAACAGAATTCTTTTATGTTTGATGTTCACATATGCACATTTTAGCAACTTGAAGGTTTCTTGCTTTAACTAAAGGTATTGTCATATAACTAAATTTTGTCTTATTTGTTGTGAACCAAGCAATATATTTTGCATGTTATGTTTCCTTATACCGAAAAACTGAAATCCGAAAACCTTTAGGCCACAAATACAACCTAACTATTGATTTTTTAACAAGGGCACACTTGAGTGAGTGAGAGCCTTGGGTTTTACTCCACTTTTAGCAATATTCCAGCAATATCACTGTGGGGGACACCAAAAATGGGATTCACATATTGTATCCATCTGGGGAATCCAACCCGTGCCTTCGGCGTAACGAGCGGGTGCTTTAACCAATAGGCTTCCACACAGGCCCAGGGCACACTTGAAAATATGTTATGATTGTTCAAAATTATCATCTGTTCACTTCGCAGTGAACAGTTACCGGGGATGACAGGATAAAACAGTTCCCGGTCTTAGACATTGAGTTGATACTGAGTAGTATAGTACTGTCGGAAATAGAAAAAAACTTTTTTCAGATTTATGTCTCACCTATTCTCACGAAATGTGCACCAACTGATAACTGGAAATGGTAAAAAACTAAAGTTCTTATTTTTAACGATAAATCATTTTATTGTTAGAAATCACAAAAGTGAGATGTCAAGGAGAGAACGGAGATCGCCAATCATGATTGGGTACCCGAATTCCACTTTGTAATCTACGTGACACCATCAGTATAACACCAACTGCAGAACAGAAATCCCAAGATTAATTTGAAGCAAATTGTGACATATGGTCCTTTTGACGACATCTACCAAGGTTCCGAACTAGTTGTGGTAAATGTCACACAGAATAGTCATATTATAATACCGCTGTAGAACATAACTTTATAATAAACAGTACTGCAATTGTAATCTACGTTACTGAAATGAGCTTGAACTAATTTGCATAAATTGATGATGAAACTTACTACACATACGTTTTGTTTAACTAGGTGTTACTGGAAACATATTTCACATTAGGTTTTTCTGTATTATATTTTGATAATCAACAAACCTGGATCCATTATACAACTTACAAATCTTGTTTTTTCAGCTATTACCACTGAACAGGCCCATTCATTTTAAAATTCTTTTGGTGACACTGGGTGTACAGTTTTTATCTTGTGGTGGTCACGCAGTTTGCATCATTACAAAATCTCTTTAACTTTAAACATTTCATCGTGGGAAATCGTCTGAAACTTAGTGGCTATGTTATTGATATTGTATTGTCCCAATATAAAACTGTAAATAAGGAATACTATCTAATAATTACTCATAATTTTAAAAATAATTGTATGGTAATTTTCGTGAGGTAGCGTGGATTACACTGTAACGAGACATCAAAAATCTAGAAAAGCTAAACCATATAAAGATATGTCAAAAATGTCAAAAATGTAATCTGTTTTGTTCACACAAGATGAATGGTTACTTTGAAATATTCACTCAACATGTTATACTATCACTGGAGATTTTTGGTGATTTTGAGTAAAGTTCTACCCTCAGTAACACATACAAATAGACAGATCATTAACAATTGCTATGTCTCGGGTACCTACCAAGCCTGTCGCCTGATAAAAACATGAAATGAACAGGTGAAATCAGTCAAAAGGTATCTTTTGGATTCGGGAACACATATATTTACAAAAGGTGCACATTTCGTGAGAGTAGGTGGTCTACAATTTATGTAGTTAATATGTGAAGTGTGACATATCTGTTAAAGTAACTTCGGCTCCAGTCTCAGTGGAAGGGAGATAGGAAATATGACAAAAGGACTTTACTGAGGAGAGATTAGTGCAAAAAAAGTCCAAAGCGACTTATTTGGAACAGACCATGGCTTTATGCAAATTA
>VKKT01005548.1:112316-138281 GCA_008038995.1 Haliotis laevigata | reverse complement strand
TCGAACCCGGGTCCTCGGCGTGACGAGCGAACGCTTTAACCACTAGGTTACCCCACCGCCCCTCATTCATCAGTATTCCAGATATATGACAGTGGTTTGTGAACAATGAAATATCTGAACCAGACAATCCAGTAACTGACAACATGAGAATCGATCAGTGCAATTGAGATACAATGACATGACCACCCGATCCTGTTAGTAGTCTTTTACAACAGGCATGGGTTGCTGGAGACCAATTCTAACTCTGATCTTCACGGTAAAATTCTTATCTTGCAGACAGATAAAGAATATCACATTACTGTCGGTGTCGAATTCTTGCATGAATCCCGACACATTGACTACGATATGCATACGAAAATAATAGTTTCCTGATCATCTACACTTGGTGAACAGTGGACAGTGCTGATCTTGTCAGTAGAATCTAGTTTGTCCAAATTTGTTGCAGAACGTTTCGTTACTTCGCCATCCCAGAATCCGATCAAAAGGTCGAGTCCCCGATGACAATTGTTGGTTTGCTGGCACAATACTCGTTGAAAATATTTTCAGTGTTGTTAAACGCCGTACTTAAAAATATTCCACTTATGGGAAATCGGTCTGGACCGGACAATCTGGTGACTGACATCATGAGCATCGACCTACTGAGCTGGGACACGATGACATGCATCAACCAAATGTGCGAGCCTGAGACCGAATTACGTTAGTCACCGTGTACAACAGGCGTAAAAGCCTAGCATACAATCACAATATGGTGCCATGAAGAACAAGTACCTGCACCAATAATAACCGTGTGACGTAGTGTCATTATTACACTCTCACTAACTTCTGTGATGCAATTGTGACGTCATTACAGAGTAAATGTCCCCACAACGTCAACAACACTATATACAACTGTATGGTGTGTGAAATATAGATCTGACCGTTGCAAAATAAAGTCATGGTTTATGCAAACTGAAAGGGCTAATTTGTTAGATGGAAATTGCATGAATTGTATAACAACATATTATAGTCAAACTGGTTGATGTTCTCACCTTGAAACAAAAGACCCCGGTGCCATCCTAATTACCCTTGCCACACCATCAAAGGTTCAACCTTTACATATTACATGAGCCTAGCAAATAAGTGCACCTTATGCACTTTTGGTTTATACGTATCATGGATGATAATATATGCTTCCAACGAAATTTATTTCATGGTAAATATTTATGGCTATAATATATGACCAAGATGTTGAGGGCCACATGACTCTTACTCCTACACCTAATCTATCACGTTTTGACAAATTACCTGTAGTAATATGAAAGAATCGGATGGTCTTAAACAGTGACTGTTACTTATATTTGAGTAGGATACAAGTAGTAAGGTAACACAAGATCACTTTGTTTCATTTTCTGTTGGGATGACAGTTAAGCTAGAAACTTTATTCGTCCAAGATAAGATTTTGAATAAAATGTGTGAGATTCCATAAAAGTTTGTGAAAAGTACTCGGCCAGTTCCTCGGTGATCTACACTGGTTACACCTATATTGAGGGTTGACGCTACACCAGTGGTTTCTTTGGTCACGTACAGAAACGCGAGACTAAGGCTGGTGATGTCTAGTATCTCTTAGGGAGACTCTCGGACCACAGTGTCCAACTATATGGTTTTATTGACACATACTGTGTATCCAGTTGTGAGACGTCAGCGTGCGCGCCTTGAGCCGAAGACGGAACCTCGTCTCACACTGTACCACTTTCAGTAGCGAATTTTAAGGTCGCGTTGGACTGTCAACTGAAACTATCACGGTCGTCGATTTGTTTAACGCCACAATCACGAGCAAATGTTGTTCTTCGGTAGTGGGTGAATAGTCCAAGTTTTACTTTGTATACAAATACAGCAAGGTAGTCGGTCAGTATGTTGAAGGTAGCTGATGACAGAGGAAATAATAGCTCGATTAAGATACCCATGTGAATGACAAACGGCATTGCGGCACCGAGTAAGCAGAATTTCTGCGGATGTGTGCAGTCATTATTGCCTTATTATTTTGTCTGTACCCGTTTGTTAACTATCTCATAAGTTGAGACTTATATGAGGATATTCTCATTTAACGAAACAATTTTCATAATTGATAACATCGTGACAACAATAATCTCTGTATTACTCAAAACAAATTGTTCGTTGGACATGTTGGATGCCATATAAAACGGTTCTGACAAAAAAATATATTTGATGGATAAAACAGATAGATATTATAATATATATTTCAATCAGGAGATATATTCGACTATACATTATCACATTTCAAACATTGTTTGTTCCCATATTGTGCGATGTGCGTTGTGCTGATGTCAGCAAACCTACATTTTCACTGTGAAAATATGGTATTAATGGTCAGGACAGATTAGCCAACCCCTTCAGCTAACTTCTTTTGAACCGTAGAATTGCCGAGACAACAGTTTCGTCTGCATGTCGACATATTTTGTCAAGCATCATTAAATATGTGACCAGCAGCACAGATTTTGACGGATGTGCCAACTACACGTGTAGCTATTCATGTAAATGGGGTAGCCGAGCCTAGTCATTAAAGTGGGGTAGCCATTTTACTGCTCTATCTGTGACAGACATAACTCATAAGACGTAAGTTAAACTACCATTAGTACCGTCTTAGCGTTAAGATCCTTTGGAGAATGGGTAGCTGGCCGCCATGGTATCACGATGTTGATGTGTTCATATTAGCATAGTACAAAGATCATGTAGCCATGTGGATAAAGTGATTGCACATCGTGCCGGAGATCCGGGTTCAAATCGGTAATTATAGTGTGTAAGCTCAGTGTTGATTTATCCCGTTTTTACATCGGTTAAGGCGAGTTAAGCTTACTATTTCTCAGAAATATTAACGCAACACCCCAAAAATATATACCACAACTCCTGCGTATTGGCCTCAATAGAATATTTGTAAAGACAATCGCTTTTGCTACATGGTTGGAATATTTTGATGTTTTGTATCCCACTAGTCGATCCGGTACATGTCAAGATGGAAAACATTTTCTTCAAATACAAACAAAATATGGTATACATGAAAATAGTATCTATATGATATATAATTTTGAGTTTTTGTTGATAAATGATCTAAGACTTGTATTTACACTGTTCACTTTAAGTCTTCGTTATATACCAACCCCCGCCATATAGCTGGAATATTGCTGAGTGCGGCGTAAAACTAAACTAACTCACTCACTCGTTATATACCAGATCGGTCATTGTGGCGTTAATCAAGATCCAAACGAAATTGGTTCAGCTGTGTTGTGAATCTTAACGGTTACAACGCTCGCAGGTGGCGCCGAAGTCTTGAGTTCGATCACCAATCATGACGTGTGTGTTCTGTGATAGGACTGTTTAAATATTGTTATAACGGCGTACATCCATGATCCCAGTTCACACGTTAGGATAGGAGATGTAATAGAACGGATGCGTCTAGATTAACAGGTTTGGGTTGTTTACTTTACGTACGTTTATATCTACCGTGACAACAAAACGACATGCCATTCCCCTGATACTGGGATGTAAGGGACATTGATAGAAGGTGCACTCCCACTGTCTGCAGGTGTCACATGGCTCGGTTACCAGGCCGTGGACGGAGAATCAATAACGGCAACTTAGTGTTTTAATAAACAGGTTAGGCTGATGATCTCTTTCTGGTGCTTCTTTTACTGGAATTAAAATGGCACTGGTGAATTTGACAGAAGTAATACACTATGTACAACTAACATACACGAATTCGGATAGAGAATTCTATTTATTCGGCAATGCTAGGGGTAGCCTAGTGGTTAAAGCGTTCGCTCGTCACGCCGAAGACCCGGGCTCGATTCTCTACATGGGTCAAATGTGCGAAACCAATTTCTGGTGTTCCCCGTCGTGATATTGCTGGAATATTGCTAAAGGCGAGGTAAAACCAAACTCACTCAGACACTCCCACAATGCTATGCTAATATAGAGGGCAGTTATTGCCGATGTGTACTTGAGATATAGAGATGCGTTCTAAAATATACCCGAGCTATATAACCTCCCCAAAAAACACAATTGTTAAGAATACAGGCATAGGATTTTTGCCATATATTTTATTAGACTAATTGATACTTAAAAGTTCCTAACTAAAATCTGTCGTGAATATGCATTGACCATGATACTATTTCGAAAATATCATGAGCACGTGTTTATGAATCACTGTCAAATAGTGACATTGTCAGGTGTTTACGTAGTGTATCCTGACCCTGGTTTCATCACAAACACTTGCAAAGGCAAGTCAGTTGTTTGCCTGAAACTGAAAACTCGGGAACAAAGGATACGGAACATTTCTTCGTTCCTACTTTCAGTTAAATATGTTTGTTCAGTTAAACATAATTCGTTTCCAAGGTGAACACTTACAGGTGGAGGTGAATTTATGAAAGACAAAACATAGTTCCTGATATCTCTGTCGCCTAGAGACTTAGAGAGGCCTTTCCAGAGATCGGTCACGAAGCATGAAATTTGATCAACGTTTTCTGTTTCTGAGTGAGACAGTGGGGTTTAATGGCGCATTTAGCAATATCCCAGCAACAGGGACACCAGAAATAGACTTTTAGACACATTGTACCTATGTGGATATTCGAACCCGGCCCTAAGGCGTAACGAACAAACGCTTTAACCACTAAGCTACCCCACCGCCCCTTCTGAATTTCAACATGTAAATGTCAGTATGTAAACAAAAATATATATATGTAGGGAATAAATACATGAAACGATTTTTAAAAACAGCTGTGTATGGAACATTTAGTCAGAGTTGCTTAATTTTTTTAAAGATGTTTACCTCTCGGTTAAACATGTACTGTTTGACACATAAAAGAAATAGCCTAAAGGCCGATACCCTCTGTGTCGACAAACACCTATGATTTTGTAAATGTCATAACCTTAATACAGATGATATGAAAAAAATGGTTTTTATTACAACGCAGAGTTTCATATATTAATTTAGGTCAATATACAGAAACCTTTGAAGTACAAGTTGTGTTTGTGGATTTATGGATCAGGAGATATTGGTAAGTGAAAAAATGTACGTTCCTCTCGCGATATGTTTATTCAGACACACATGTAATCCACGCTGAAGGCGGAATGTTACCCATAACATAGTTCCGTTATTTATATATGGCGCTGCATTGGGCAGATAATGAACCAGATTCGAGACATGTTGCACGGGAGAGATATGCTGCAGCCGAGAAGATAATAATGGAATATACGGAAATTAAAATATTAGTTGCTTGACAACGGTACAAAAATCTGTATCAAGACGTCACCCTCACTAAAGAAACACACAAAAATTGATCATACGATCCCGACTTTATTATGAGTTTGTTATTAATAATGTGGTCGCTAATCAATATCAAAGCGTGATGGTTTAATGTGGTCGCTAAAAGGTATTCGGCATCTGTTGTTTTACATAATACAAAAGTAACTCACTTACTCACTCACTCACTCACTCACTCGTGCGACAGCTACTGTCCTGGCGAATCTATCTGTTTCATTTAACTAATAATTTAAATGATCGTTTTTAAACAACGTAAGATCAATCGTTATCTCTGACAAATATTAATACTTTTGTCAGAAAGTAAGCATGAACCTTCCTTCAATTAGCCTATACTTATGAGAAAGCGTAAACTGATTCATATTTAGTATGATTAATCCTATCGTATGAAAGCAGAATTTGCTAGAAATATAACATTCTAAAGTTCTATTCTTCCCTGATAAAATTACAACTTGATCATTGCAAATGTTGCTTACCTTTTAACCAGCCACAAATCCTTTTCCATAACCTTAAGGAATCTCAGAGCAAAGAGTCCATGGTTGATATTCCGACTACTGTATATCATAAACATATGTTGTGTTTATGAGTGTGCGAGTGAGTTTAGTTTTTTGCCGCACTCGGCAATATTCCAGCTATAACGGTGGCGGTTTGTAAATAATCGAGTCTGGACCAGGCAATCCAGTGATCAACAGCGTGAGCATCGATCTACGCAATTGGGATACGATGACACGTTCCAACCAAGTCAGCGAGCCTGACCACCCGATCCCGTTAGTCGCCTCTTACGACAAGCATGGGTTACTGAAGACCAATGCTAACACGGATCTTCACGGGTGTTGTGTTTATGAATTAACACCTTATAGTGTATTCGTGAGCATACCCTGCTCCACTGGTGACACCCTTCACAAACACATGCAATGGCAAGACAATTTTTCATCTAAAAATCACAGCAGCATAAGTCAAGAAAGGGGAGTGCACAATCCAACATTTTTGAAAAGCCGTATGTTTTTTACCGCACTTAATGCAATATACATTGTATGAATATATTGCTCTCTTCAAGATTCGACTTCAATATAAGGTGGGGTAGCCTAGTGCCTAAAGCGTTAGTTTGTCATGCCGAAGACCCGGAATAGATTCCCTACTCAAGTAAAATGTGTCAAGCCCATTTCTGGTGTTCACGGGGCGGTGGGGTAACCTAGTGGTTAAGGCGTTTGCTCGTCATGCCGAAGACCCGGGTTCGATTCCCTACATGGTACAATGTGTTAAGCCCATTTCTGGTGCCCCCCGCCGTGATATTGCTTGAATATTGCTAAAAGCGGCGTAAAACCAGACTCACTCACTCACTCTGGTCTTCACCTCTTTGACATTGGAAAATATGCGGCGTAAAACTACACTCACTCACCAAATCACTCTAACAGCATTTTCTATATACGTATGCCTTTAATGCATATAGACAGCTCATAGTGGTCCCTTTAAATCAAACGCACTTCACTTAAGTCACCTTCCAACTTGAGTTTGCAGTGATCTTATATTTATGACTATGCTGTCTTTGTAACAGTGGAAGGTTTTACAATGTTTAAACCAGCCATTGTATTACCTGGTGAGTATTCCCCTTAACAAACGACCCAGATTTGGATGAAAATGAAACTTAACGTGGAGAGGACTCCAGAGTAGTTGAGCCAATAAAATATCAAAAGGGATATATATCTCCCTGTGTGCTCCCGTAGAACGTATGTAAATATACTTAAGATAGGTAATTCGTGTGTACCGGGCTTGCCTATGGATGGTAGTTGATTTCACAGTACTGTCATATGTAATAACGCTACATAGACGGTTCACCCAATGACTTCTTATTATCACTGGTTTTCGATTAATTAATTAATTAATTAATTAATTCATATTACCAACAGCCATGTTGGGTTAGCCCAGTCGTTTCAGCGTTCGTGACACCGAAGACTAGGTGCGATCCGTCTTACGGTTCAGTATCTGTAGATCTTTCTTTACAGTTAACCAAATTAAAATTTTACAGATGACGATAAATGCGCCAAAGAGGTTTGAGTGATCCTTACACAGTCAGGAAATGATGGGATTTCTCCCAGGGAGCGCAGCCTAGGTCAAACCCACCAAGAACGTTTCGGAGAAATGTATAGACTCCCCAATACTGAGGCTGTCTGAATTACCGAAAGTGTCAAAAGGATATCTTTTGTTCCTTGCAGTATAACTGGGTGCTTTCCCAATGTCGGTTAAGATATTGGGGGGTACCAAATTAAGGCATCGAGGACAATGGGAAGTACTCGGTAGGTGCGCATATTACACCTTCACGCCAAAGGCCCAGGTTCGATTCTTGATTGATCCGATGCGCGCAGCCTTTTGGTGTGCCGTCTCAAGTTTGCAAAAATATTTCTAAAAGCGTTCAAACTCAATAATCTGTCATTCAAGTAGAAATGAAGCCATCAGTTTTATATGGCATATCATAGACATATAGCACCGCAAATAAATAAAAAAATATCCTATGTATTCATACAACTAAAGTTAATCTATCTATCATAGATATCGGGTATTGTTTCACTTATCTCGAAAATAATGCATAAAACTTTACTTAAGTCTCTAACTACAGCAAGGATTTTGCGTTTCATTACATGTGACTGGAAAGTAATGTTAAAGTTAACTTACCCCCATAGTGTTCCTCGCTCTTCTGTCCTGGGGGTCAAATAAATATTCAGATAACTCTCTAGTCCCTAATTCAAGGTCCTAAGCTTGATACGGAGATTTACTGATCAGAAATCCTCCATGAATTGCGATCACGATACTGGTAGAATGTCGCCTCCATGATAACACAGCAGACGACACAACAGTGAACAGGCGTCAGAGCACGTGCTAAGCAGATCACAATATCTACTGGATAAGTTATATTGATCACGGGTTGATCCAAATATTGCGTGTTAGTCTGTTTGACCCGGGTACAATCATTACCCGGTTGATCTTGTTTGATCGGCGGTCAGTTTGTAATTATGTATGACAGTTATCACAAGAAAGGTGGCAGACGACATTTGAAACCTCCCGAATCCAATCCGTGCCTCAATTTATTCTGAGGTATCACTGTGCCCGTGGGTGAAAGAAGTGGATAATGAATGTCCTTTCAAATGCAAATCTGTAAATACAGTGTCGTTGTTGCACATGCATGTTTTCCATGATTAATATGAATCGTGGACTCTTGCTTTGTGTCTGTTGGCTCGTTACGGAGAGTTGTCACGTCAGGGCGTGTGTCTTCAATCGTACCACGGAAATTTCAAAGCACTTTGTGGAACGAACATCTTAAATTCTAAAGCCCAAACCTACCTAATGGTTATGCATGTACTCCATAACGCCACATTCTCGATAAAAGAAACAATGCTATCTTTGAAAAAGATTTAATTTAGCTTTGAGAACGCAAATCTGATATACAGTAATCACGATCAATCACATTCGCTAAAACACCATTCAGAAATTACAAATTCAGAATGATAAAGCTGTACTATTCTTATACTGACAAGTCCTAATGAAAGAATAAAAATGGTTGAAATTCATAAGCAAGTCATGTCCTTGTAATTATTATACCATGTACCTACTGTCAACAGATAACCTCGCTTCAGTCAACCCAGCTTCCTCAAACTCAAAGTGTTGTCAACAAGTATAAGGTTGATTCTCCAAGCTGATAAATCAGACATCAGACAGGGAAATGTCACATCCATTAAGCTAGTTAATCTGCAGTCCATCCACAGACCCACTGAGCCCACACAGAACCGAACTGGGTTAATTCACCACGCATATGAAGTTTTCTGGTCTGAGGCGACCAGTCCTATTGTTACATGTTGTCTTACACCCTACTGTAAATGAAAAGGACACAAATAAACTTTTCTCATACTCGTAAGAAATCTCTTCTAAAAGCAGAGTCCATATTACGATTCCCACCGTATCATGAGTATGTGTTTATGAATCAATTTCAAATTGTGATTAAATCAGGTGTTCACGCAAGGGTTAGCGTATCCTGCCCTCACAAAGGTGAGGTATCCTCACTGGTGGCTGGTGGCTGCGGGTAACCACTTCACAGAACAACGGAAACAGTCAATTGTAAACACGAGTATGTGTGTTTAATGTGGGTTTTGTTCCCCCGATGTGTCAATTCTCCAACATGCCTCCCTCAGCGCCTGTTAAACCGAGCAGACGACATCAATGGCTCTCACGCAATAACGTTTGAGGGGAAATTATTTCCGAACAGGTACTAGACTTGTTTGTTGTGTTTGAGTACGTCTTCATTGGTCCTTGATCAAATTAACTCGTGCTTAACCGATCGAGTTTGACGTCAGGTCTCATAGTTACGTTTTTAATAAATGTGGGATTGGTGACATGATCAATATTTTACATACCTTGGGCTGAAAGCCTCCCTTCAAGTACCACTGCAGACACCTGTGCATGCCCTTGTCTCGATACTGCAGTGGATATGAAAAATAACGCGGATCCACAAATTACTTGACCTTCACCTTTACACACGACATGGTGTCACTTCAGATTATAATGAATCCATAATGTAAGGCCTGTCGCTGTCACTTTGCTCGGTCTTGTTTTTAGGGGTTTTTTAACAGTTGAGTGTGTTGGTTGTCAGATAACAATATTCTGCCTGTATCAAGACTCGGTAGATAATAGAGTCTGGGCCAGGCAAACCAGTGGGGTGTCAATGCCCTATATGCATGCTGTTGGGGTTCGGAAACGCCAGCAGTTAAGTCAGAAAGCTTTGTTCGCTCCTTTAACTGGTTAGAAAATCACTCTCCTGTGTGAATAACTGATTTCAATTCAAATTACTTTCCGAAGAAGAATTTGTCAAAGTAAGTATGATAAACATAGTATTTACATTTCAGGGACACACATCATAACGGTGAATCCTCCTAAAGGTAGCCATCGACTCGTACGAAAGGGCAGAAGATATTAAGTTACACGTGGCCTAATACGTGACCAATATCAGCGAACATATATCCGAGAACAAATACTTCATTCCATTGAGCCTTGTACGTGTGATTACACCCTTTTCGCGAACACCTGGTGTCCTCACTCATTTTCAGAGATCCACCCGATCCAGTGGAATCAATTTCATTGGGTGATCACTGGTTATTCTCTGGTATTAACATATATCTCGCTACCCAAAGACATAACAGCCGTTCGATGAAATGGGAGCGTGGTGACTACCTCTATTTTAACTGATTATTTGTTGAGAGGCAGTTTGTTTTGCGCACAAAGTATATTAAGTGCACATACAAATGAAGCTAGAAGATTAGAATGAGCGGGAGGAAAATTAAATTTGGGACAAAAAGTCAGGGTACTTCAGACGTACAGATAAGCTGCGTATCTGCGTAAATTACTCAAATAGTTATGTGAAAACTCAATTCTTATCAAGTCTGTTGCGTACAAGTACACTTGAATTTTTTTTTTAATTCTCAATATATTTGATCTTCCATGCGTACACACAAAAATGTCAAATCTTAGCTTGTGTGGTGCATAGATAAAATAACTAAGGTATATTGAGAGGTTCTATTTCAACACATGAACCAGTCAACTTGCAGTCTTTCTTATTGTTTCTCATATTACAGATCCAGTATAAACAACATTTAAACTATATTATATTTTTACAAGTAATGGAAAATGAGTGAGGTGGGTACAATTTATTTGGTTACTCAAAGGAAAATTAAGATACCCAATTAAGATGAGCACAAGCGAGTGCATAACTCAGTGACCCAAAAAGTTATCTGTAGCTCTGTAGTACTTTACTGTGATGAGCTCAACGTTTGATATTTAGTGTCTTACAGCTTTGTATTAAACATAGCGGATAAAACATCACAAGCCTATCAATAATGTTACAAGCCTAAACAATCATTTGATCCCGAACCAATAGCCAATGTACCAATCTGTGGTATAGTAGAGAGAGTGTCTGTCCCGTGAGAGGAAGGTTCGTGTTTCGATCCCAGTCCGCCTCATGCGAAGTACATTAAAATTTGATGATTCTTATTACCCTGAGGGGCGGTGAGGTAGCCAAATGGTTAAACCGTTGGGTTCGAATCCCCACATGGGTACAATGTGTAAAGCCCATTTGTGGTGTCCCCCGCCGTGATGTTGCTGGAATATTGCTAAAAGCGGCGTAAAACCAAACTCAGTCAGCCTTATTACCCTGCCTCTCACTCGGCATTGAATGGATTGGCCAGTTCGGGGTCAGCGTACTGTGTCTGAGTGGGGTATTTTGTTGAAAATGCGGCATGATATCTAAGTGGGCTGACACAGCATTAGTTCGGGCAAGGAGGAGACGTTATCCCCAATTTCAACTGAACCATATTAAAGATCATCATCCAGCATTTGAAAGTTGCGATCCGTGATGTTCAGCAGTTTTTCAATTGATAATTGGTCATTTTCAGTGTTCACTTGACGTCTCTGTACATCATATGGTTAAAGACAAAACAGCAGATAAAACAGTACATGTTAGGAGTTCCTTTATAAATGTCTGACTAACTGACTGGATGAACGTCTAGAGGGAGCTACATGAGAAGCTAAGCGACTTGTCACGCCTGTCAGGCCTGAAGATGTGTCTAAACATTGCCCCCTAACCAGTAGGTCAATATTTGGAGTGGACGCTAAGATAGAGACGAAGTAACACGCTCCTCCACGTCGTTTAGCTGAAAGGTATATCCTGTATCTATGAACAACTGTGTGTTAAGGTGTTCATTCAGAGGGCGGTTGGGTAGCGACCCATTCGTATTATTTTGCCGTTCACGTCCAATCTGTCGGGGGCGCATGTGTAGCCTAGTGGTTAAAGCGTTCGCTCGTCACGCCGAAGAAGCGGGTTCGATTCCCCACATGGGCACAATGTGTGAAGTTCATTTCTGGTGTCCCCCGTAGTGATATTGCTTGAATATTGCTAGAAGCGGCGTAAACCCATACTCACTCACTCACTCACTCACTCATGTACGTTCACACGACCCTACTGTCCGTTTACTTACTGGGGTTCTTTGCTGGTAACTATGACGTGATATCAATTTACCTGTGTACATACCAGGGAGAGTACTTCGTTTACCTGAACACTTATCTTCTATAGTAGTGTATCAACAGAAGCTCCACAAAAGATTCCTATCAATGCAAACCGAAATGTGTGTGATATTTTCAATGTGAAGTAAAAGCGGCATGGACAATTCAAAGCTTAGAAGGTATATAATCCTTCTGCATTTCAATCTCCAGCTAGTGATAGTTTATTTATTGAGTTGGGTAGCTCGGTATTACCGGTATGAAGACGATCACAAACACATATTCTGGTGATTGAACAGCATGCGACACCACTTGAGCTTGACTGGTTGGTGTAACGTGGGTTTATTAACCTGTTCAAATATGACAGATAGGCATAGATGATTTGCAGGTACGAGATTCAGGCGGGTCTTATACCATAGTCCTTTCCTGTGGTTTGACTAGTGCTCAGCGAGAGTAATTTTATCTTTGGGGGTAGTTAATTGTGAAAGATATTAAAGTGGGATCTAAATGGTAGATGACTTAAGTGAACGACAGATATGCTAAGCTACATGTACACTCGGTGCAACACACAAAGGATAGTAATATCCCGAGACAACGAATAACAAAACAATTTACTAGTATATGGCGCTTAACGCGCGTGTGGGTGAGTGCGTGTGTGTTTTTTCGCACTCACATATACATACATGTAGATATTTATACATATAAAATATGTGTGTATATATATGTACATATATATGTATATATATATATATATTATATTAATAAATATAAATTAAAGAATATGTGTATAAATGTATATAATGTCCACACTTGCTTGCAGCGTACATACTAAATACTAAAAAGGTAATCAAAATTAATATACTATTCACACTTTGCTAAGGATCAAATCATGGATTCAACAGAAAACTATGATGTGGGGTCAAATTTGGTTTAAATATCTAAGCTCATTATAAGCATGGACCCTAGGTTTCAGTATGTCACTGCATCTTGTGGATCCCATACCTGCTACTGACAGGTGTTGTGTACTTGTCAATGACTCGTTCAATGATTTGCAAAATGGTTGACTGGTGCCATGAAAACCATTTTGATGGTTACTCATGTATCAAGTGCTTAAGGTTAAAGTGACTGTTTGCCTAAAGAGGGGTTACCATATTCTTATTTATCCAGTTTTAAATTGATACAATTTCAAATTATGAGTCTACGCTTAAGTAAAGTTGTGATATTTTGTGATCCTTAGCAAAGTGTGAGTAGTATAGTTTATGTTTATGTCTATTTTGCATGTTGCGTAGCTATCGTATAAGTGAAGCGATTCATACAGTAATGAATATAATGAAAAAACCCAACGGCCAAAGTCGAGTGCTATTTGTTGTGACGCCCATTCTGGTGTCTGGTGTCCCCGCCGTGATATTGCTGGAATATTGTTAAAAGCGGCGTAAATATAAACTCATACACCCAATACTATTTGCTGTGCAGTTAGAATTCTATAGTTGTGGGTTCGACTCCAGATCGTCCTGATTATGATTCTGGGTTTGTCAGCACCACAACTCTGCTCTTGGGTTCAATCAAAGAGATGAACGTCTGAAAGGTATAGCTATCAATAGACTTGATAACAGCGTTTATAAATGTCCCTGTCAAATAGCGGATGTAAGAACTGACATTTTAGATTTGTCATAACAGATGAATTCAGTAGGAGTCATGGACACTAATGTATTATGGAACAGTCTGGTAACTGTAGATGATGTTGGAATAACGCCGCGCCACATATTCACAGAATACTGGAAACAATTGATCCAGAGACTGCGACACGTGGGACCAGCAGAAATAAGACTTAAGCTGCTATCGGAGGGGAATATATGTTCAGATAGGAAGCTTAATCACGTCGTAGAGCACGGTATATATTCAGATGTATTATAACGCCATTTCGGCTAGATACTAACATATACGGGACGTTATAATTGACTGGAACCACCGGAACAAGGATGTATTAGTTGTTCACAGTAGTGTTGGGAGTTGGTTAAAATCACATAATTGATGATTGGTTCATTACAACAGATCAATCATCGAAAATAATTGGCTAGCGTCATTTATGAAATTTTCCTGGTCATTTTTGTTTGCGCAAAAACAAAAAGAAAAAAATGTACTTCTTTGATTTTTTTGTTGCAAATTGCACATCTTTAAAGGATGACTAGTATGTTAGAAACATTAATTTCTTGGAGTCTTCAATCATGACTTTGAACGAGCTTGCAGTGCTTATGAAATGTAACAGACAAAACCAAACTTGTGAAAAATCTTGTTAATGCAAAACGTTTTCCAGTGTTCGATTATGAGAAAACATGATCGATTGCTTGGTCGTTTAGTCACTGCGACCAATCTTCGATTATTTCAATTTCACGGGGCACTGATTCAGAGCACCATGTCATTTGATGATATCAGAGATAGGATCTTATATCATGAGGTTATTTTACGTATTTAGGAATTATTAGCATGGAAAATTATCACTAATTCTGAGCAAAATTGATCTTATGCTTTTCTTCCAAATTCAGCAAAACTATGATACTTCAACGGTGAATGATATGTTCTAACTTTACTTATTCTTCAGTCTATCATTGTGTACATACTTATAAAGAATATTGATTTCTTTCTCTCACAACTCCACAGGAGTAGCAAAAGTACATTGTATGACGTTATTTATTGTACAGACACATGTAGACCTGGTGAGACAATAATACAGAATCACACAGGCTTCTATAGAGATTGTTCCGCAGTCTAGTACCTATAATCATAAGGGCGTCAAACTGGGTCATGGAATCAGTATCTCTGAAACATGTAAGACTGTTTGAAACTGAAACATTTGAGACCATATGAAACTAAAACATTTGAGACCATGTGAAACTAAGCATTTGAGAGCATGTGGAAATGAAACATGTGAGACCATGTGAAACTAAAACATTTCAGACCATGTAGAAATGAAACATGTAAGGCCATATGAAACTAAACATTTGAGACTATATGAAACTAAAACATTTGAGACTATATGAAATTAAACATTTGAGACTATATGAAACTGAAACATTTGAGACCACATGAAACTGAATCATTCTAGATCATTTGAAACATGTAAGACCTCTTTTGGGCATGTATGACTGTAGGGAGTGAAAAAAGTATAGAGCTTATACGATTAGGTTGTTTCAGATATCTGTCGGTTTAAACACTGATATTCGGTATAACGGGCTTTGGTCCAGTGGTTCCCGGACATCACACTGGATCCCTCCCAAAGTACAGATGTTCCATGTCTGGATACCTGTAAGGCTTGGGCCTACTTAAATCACATCTATCAGCTGAGGGGGCGGTGGGGTAGCCTAGTGGTTAAAGCGTTCGCTCGTCACGCCGAACACCCGGGTTCAATTCCCCACATGGGTACAATGTGTGAAGCCCATTTCCGGTGTCCCCCGCCTTGATATTGCTGGAATATTGCTAAAAGCGGCGTAAAACCATACTCACTCACTCTTTCGTAAAGAGACCGTTATTATTACATTCTTATCACAATCAACAATAGGAAGCTTTGAAGCAATCTGTATTAGTTGATAGCTGATACCTTTAGCAGGGTCTGATTTAAACTGAAATATCAATTCGAAAAAAGTAACTTACCAGTATTCATTATCCGTGTCACATGTCGAGTTATCCATACCAGATAGCTCCTGATCCGCCCATTCCGGCCTCTCCCCCATGCTCCGTAGATCTACACATAGTAAGTCCTTTTTGAACACTCAAGCGCCGACAGGGTATTTACCAGTGCACGTAAACAACAAAAACAACAACAGCATCTGTATAATTCGGACTCCATAACCCCCGTACCTACAGTAAACAGTTCTATTCATCTGCGGTAGTCGTTGTCACGAGTTTATTAAAACGCATGTGAATGAGACGGACATTCCTTTATCCCCCCTCCCCTTCCCATTCCACTCAACACAAGTCGTGTCTTCCGGATTAGACCTGTAGCTAATCGATATTAGTCTTTGATTTGTGTTCGTAGGTTGGCGACATATGAAAGATATCAATGATATTTATTGACCGCGTGCCCATTGTTGCCATTTGCTGCATTTACGAAATACATGGCTTTATTGATTCCGATTTCGGATCAGGTGTATTAGTTTGCTTTTTTATTGTGCCGACTTGCATTTTAAGGTATGAAGAATACTCAACGTAGTGTGAAGAGTACAGAAGGATATTTTCGTTTCAAGAAAGGTAAAACGGATTTAGAAATTACACTGGACACCTTAACAACAAATTGAGACTGTTTTCCCATGTGTAGATATATAAACAGAAAGTGAGTAATGTTGGGAGTTCGCTAGTTTGGTTTAGCTGCGCTTTAGGCAGTTTTCAAGTTATAACAGTGTGTGGGTGAGGAAAATCCCAAGTTATTTAAGTCTTAAACGTTTATCACTTTGATGACAACCATTGGCATCATTATGGTGCTGACAAACCAAGAATCATAATCCGTAGGATCTGGGAATCGAACCCAAGAATATACGATTCCGGTAGCACAGTAAATACCTTAGGTTTGGCCATCGAGTAATGTCAAATATTAGGACACAGACATTGTGTCGACACATTAGGAAACAAACTCAAGGGTGCTGCTGTGTGCCGTAAATGACGGCGCTGTTACTTCTAATGAAGGGACGGTGGGGTAGCCTAGTGGTTAAAGCATTCACTCGTAACGCTGTTCGATTCCCCACATGGGTACAATGTGTTAAGCTCATTCCTGGTGTCCCCCGCCGTGATATTGCGGGAATATTGCTAAAGGCGGTATAAAACCATACTCACTTACTTATTATGAATTTTATGAAGTGACTACTGAAGGCATTCCACCCATATAACTGAAATAAGTCTTGAGACTGAACGCGTTTGATTCGCTCACTTAATTTTGCCATGAGAAGGTCTTATGTGTTGCATTGTTTATGAAGTCAGTAACTGATTCCTGACGAAGTGGGGATTTAGTTATAAAAGTGAACACACGCACACCCACATGCCTGATGCACACGCACACACGCACACACGCATCCCTCTTCCCCACTTTACATGTTTAACTGTAAAGTTGTGTTCACAAACCTCATACTAAAATAATCAAACTTATGTATCAATCAACATCGTAAATTATACAACCACCTGCACTCATATCTGGATTCACACCAAGTCGTCTTGTCAAATGTCAGCGTAAAATTGATTTGAAACACAAACTGATTAATGTGTCACAGGCCGATAATACCGACAGACATTTGATACGATAAAGACAACGCTGTCTTCCACAGAAACCTATCACCATTAAAGGTGTTCAAATAACCTACCTTAAGGAAACAGTTGCCCTTTTCAATGTTAGGATACGTGACTGGAGATAATCAGTCGGCGTCGTGAACTTTTTGTGAGGAGACTGACAAAAATAATTAATTCATCAGAATAAATAATTCACACTGATTGATGGGACGCTACTGACATCACCTGTGTTCACCGGAAATTACCCCACCACTAATCCAACCTATATCGTCTTGCATCTGCATCTTTCTTGGACATGTTGGAAAATAGCTGTATGGGGTCATGTAACGTTTCGTTGACATATTGACCGCCTCTGTGGTGTAGTGGCTAAAGCGTCCGCCCGGAGAGCGGAAGGTCGAGGGTTCGATCCCCGACCGCGTCATACAAAAAGACATTACAATATGGTACTTGTTGGTCCCTGCCTGGCGCTCGGCGTTAATGGGTATAACAAGGACTGGTCGGCTCAGTCAGTATACTGTGTCTGAGTGGGGTATTCATACTTCAATGCGGCATGGTATCTCAGTGGGCTAGCACTATAAAACCAGCTTAAGTCTGGGCTTCTAAAGCAGCCGCACATACACATACACACGCATGCACGTCGTCATATGAGCGAAATATTCTCAAGCACGACGAAAAACCCAATTTCTAAAGCAGCCGCACATACACATACACACGCATGCACGTCGTCATATGAGCGAATTATTCTCAAGCACGACGAAAAACCCAATTTCACCTCACCTCGTTGACATATTTATGATTACAATGCCGAACTAGTTACATTTGTAAAGTTTGTTTCTTTGTTGTTTAACACCGCGCTCAGCAATATTCCAGCTATATGGCTGAGGTCAGTAAATAATTGAGTCTGGGCCAGACAATCCAGTGATCAACAACATGAGCATCGATCTACGCGTTTGTAATACGATGGCATGTGTCAACCAAGTCGGCGAGTCTGTCCACATGGGCCCTTATTCTCGAAACGTTCGTAGCCCTAAGAATTCTTAACTTTGATCGTAGCTAATGTGTTAAGAATGGGCTTAAGAAGTTCGTAGGACTTACGAAGTTTCGAGAATAGCTAGCCAGATACCGTTGCGTTAGTTGCCTCTTACGACAAGCATTGGTTGCTGAAGATCAATTCTTCAAACCGGATCTTCTAGGTGGTATGTTTAGTGGCGTGTTAAAGTAACATCTGTATACATAACGGATATATAGACTGGTAGACTGATATGCGTCAGAATAATTAATGTCACCAGACACATTAAGACACATTGTTTCCGGCTGTTTTTCATTCACCTTTACACGACTTTGTGATGAGTGCCACTGCCCAAAGTACTCAAAGCTTTTTGCGAACATCTGGTATTGTCACTATTTGTTAGGTTATAGTAAACACTTGCTTATGATATACTAAGTATCCTTAATAGCTTTATTCAAACTTCTGATGATTGATCATTGAATAACTCTCTTGAAAGTATTTCTGGACATAACAAATGTCCCGTAGCACGAACCTTTTCGCAAAAATCTATTAGCGATTCATAAAAACATGCTTAAGATAGAGTCAGAATCGTATAACTGAGGTTGTTTTGGACAGTTATTTCTAGTGGCTCATAAAAAATATGCTTATGATACAGACAGAATCAACTGATTTTTTAGTAGATATTTTTAGTGGCTGTGGAAAGGGTTTTGTCTCTTTCGTGATATCACCATTGCCACGTGGTCAATTTAAATCAAGTTAGCTGTTCTACCGATAAATATATCACGATAAATATATCACCCTGCTTTAGGTTACAATCAACGATCGATGATGCAGTCATCAAACGTCGACCAGATCATACATTCTGACTTGGTTCCAGCATGAATTGGGATTTCATTCTTTGGCGGTCCAGCCACAACGACTATTGCAAGTCTTGGAGTGGCGACAACCCGAGGGTTATGTCGGCTTCGTTGAACGACAGTAATGGAACTGTTTGGCCAGCCAATGGTTCCCTCCAGAAATAAGTGTACATTTTACACTGTTTGCAGTGCTGGTAAATTGCTTTGGGATATGATGTGAATTAAACTGTAACCGATTTGCTTATTAACAGTAACTTTAAAGGTTATGACACAAAAGGAGTACACAAAACGACAGCAGATGACGAGTATGAAAGGTGAAACGTGTGGACGGAAGTACACGTGAAAAAAACCGCATGAATATCGATCACGATTCAGAATTCTCTGTCATTACTGATGGAGTATATAATATATCAGAGTAATAAAGTTACCGTGCTTCACTTAAAGTTCAATAATGTGAATTATTCTTAAATTACGTCGCATATAGCCATATTCGGTTTGTGCATCCGTGGAATCGATACCAAACTGCCACATTAACAGCTATAGCATTACCTATGTTGAGAGCAATCATTTGCGGAACCATGCGCATCCGGTTGAGGGAGTTCAATATGCGGCGATGCGCCGAGGTTGGTTATGGCAGCGTTTGAGGTTCAGACGACAAGACTTGGACAGTGTAGTGTTCACAGGTCAGTCCCAGTCATGTGAAACGCTACGGTGGTCGCAGTGGAAGTACAGTATTATTTGGTGGTAGCACAACTTATGAAAGACCTCACCCAGCATTGCTTATTGCAATTCACTTCCAGACAATATCTTTCGAGATCACATTCTACCCTTTGTGAAAATGCAGGCTAGTACGTCTCGTTAATGACTCCTTGAACGGGATCGTAAGTGGCTTTTTAGGCAGTATATTTACCATTTCGGTACTCAGATGGCCACCCTTAAGCTTGAAGATCCGGTTTAGAATTGGTCTTCAGCAACCCATGCTTGTCGTCAGAGGCGACTGATGGGATCGGGTGGTCAGGCTCACGGACTTGGTTGGCACCTTGTATCCAATTGCAAGGGTCGATGCTCATGATGTTTGTTATTTTCAAAATCACATTTAGACCGCTTTCAATGAAGCACAGTTACATTTTCTTACTTGTATATTCCAAGGCCAGAGAATAACCAGTCTCGGCTATCTGACTAAAGAATTACATGGGCGTGAAAGGCAAAATAGAGGTGAAACGTTACATGAATGGATCACTGAACATGAGTAACACCAGGTGTTAGCGAAATAGACAGGCATGTCCTGTCCTACGAGAGGCATCCGCCACACAGACAATTGCCTAAGAGGATGCATTAAGCAAAGAAGTTATACGAACCATGGTTATGATGGGAACTAATATTTCATGAAGGCATAACGAGGAATATAGTTTACTGTTTCAAATTGGCACCGGTGACATAAAGTAACAATGCTATCACGTGTACGGGGTGATATAATGTGATACTACTTGTGACTCACGGAGAATGTTCCATCTGTCGCTTGTTATCTCCTTACCCTCTCGGAGAGATATAAATTAGCCGAGGGTCGACCCCGGGGGGTCGGGGCACCTTTCCATCTACTCGACACCAGGTTAACACCTGTTATCTTTAAATCGCAATCGATGAGTAGGCCTTGAGGGCTAGCTCAGCCTGGGGCTGTGGTGTCTGTGAAGGAGATGATCGGGGGTGCATCATGGTGGGTCCGGCTTCGCAGGGAACCAGTGTAGGGTGGAAGATGGAGAAATCCCCTTCAAAGTAGGTTAGATGGGTGGTTGTCATGGTGTTTTACCATGAAACAGTGGCGAAGGTGTAAGGGTTCTCAGGGTACGAAGACCAGTGTTGGTATGGAGTATGGTTAAAGATTTGGGTCGATGAGGGAGGTTGCCATGGAGATAAATGGTTCTTCAGGGAGGTATGAAAGTTGGAATGATTGCCAAGTTAAGGATTTAGTCTCGCTAAGTGAAGATGGCTTGGACACAACACGGATAGTGAATGATAAAAGGGTTCTTTGGGAACGCTACACCGGATGGGAGGAGTTTGGGGGGCGTTTTTGTTGTAACTTATCCAACCCATCAAAAGTTTAGACCCACTAGCCACTTACTTCAGTCAACTGTTCTAAAGTGAATTTTGCAAAATATTCCATACTGATTAAAGGTACTGTTTACAGATGAACTGATGTTTTGTAAAAGAAATTCGCCACGTTGAAAGGATTATTGTCATGAGTTCAATAAATGTTAAAAATCAATGAAAATTGGCGAATTCTTAACAAAACCTAAAACCAAACCAAAACGCAGCTGTTCACATGCACGATATTTGCACATGTCTTTTAGTAATTTGATGCAATTTCCAAGTGCAGCTCATCTGCATAAGGTTTGCAGTTGGTTCCCCCAAGTTAGTGGAGAATTCATCTTCGATGTAACCATATATATATACATAACATATAGTGAATGCTTTAATTGAGTCTAAACTTTTCATAGGTAGTAATATTAACGTCGTATTGCCTGGTAGTCGAGTACGAAGAATAGAATAAAAACCCACGCCGCCTTCATTCAATGCCTGACATGAAGACTTCGTTATGGTAGACATGTTGAAGACTTTTCCAAATAACAGTTTGACATTTCCACTGACAAAAATGTTTGATGTCCTGTTTTGACTAGAACAATTTGTTCCCGTGGATTTCTTTCTGTTGAACAACTGCTGACCTTTCCTCGAACACTGTCTCCACTTTCTATAGTGGATCATGTAGCTTTCATGGTCACGATCATAGGCGGATCCAGAAATTGTCAAGGGGGGTGGGGTGTGTGTGTTTCACAGGGTTCGAAGAGTTTCAGGGGGTTCGAACCCCCTGAACCCCACCTTGGCTCCGCCATTGCAAAACATTAACTTCAATGTGGTCTTTAATGTGGTCGAACCCCCTGAACCAAACCACCAACACCACCACCCCATCCCCACTCTCTGGATCCGCCACTGACGTTACGATTAAAACTCACTTGCTCACGCATGCAATGTACTTACGACTATGGAAAGAGTTACCTCCCTCTATTTGGAAATACGATAACGCTGCACAGGCTGAACACAGACCAACAGTGAATGGCTCCCATAAGTACAGTGTACAAATTGTACCTTGAATGTGTCGGTTCGAAATATATATTTTTGGACAGTTCCTTAGGAAATAGTACAGTCACAGCAGGGACAAAACTCCATCCATTAAACATTACAAAGCCCTGTGTTACAATTACATCGACCTGTCTTGAAATTGAATTGCCCAGTCGATATGACTTGTGGCTGGCATGTCGTGCTACAATTAGCTTTAGCGCGGTGGTATTGAAAGTACTGAAATCAACAATTTACTTCTCAGGACAGTATTGCCCTTGTCCTTTACTCTGCCATAGCTATATTCTTCCAAGTAAAGGGAGGTGGGGGGGTAGGATAGAGGGCAAAGCGTCCACATGTCACGCCGAAGACTCGGGTTCGAGTCCCCGCGTGGGTGCAGTGTGTGAAGCCCATTTCTGGTGATATTGCTGGAATATTGGTGAAAGCGGCCTAAAATCATACCAACGCGCTCGCTATGTTACCAATTTAGATTACCAATGTCCAGTACTATCCTTGATTCAGCTTGTTATGATACAAAACAGAATTTCATTGACACACTCTAAACCTTTAAACATTTTGAAATCATACTTACAACTATAATTCTTCTTACTCTGTCACCTTACAGATTTACCCGGGCCCACGTCAAGAATACATTGAACTGAGGTGATACGCCATCCGATAGAGATTCATAGATTTATGCTAATGGAATTGTTGGAATCATACCAGGGGCTGCTCACAGTAGAGGTTCGGTATGATTATGGTTTTGTCGATTTGATTTGATTACTGTGCATACGTGACATTTTCTGAGCCACTCGTCATTTTGATATGAGTGACAGTTCCATCTGGGCGGATAAACTACAAAGAAAGTACAAGGGGGTCTTTGCTCTCGATTCACCTGAATGTCTCAAGCCAGGCTTAAGTCTTACGGTTTGGTTCTTAATGAGTATTGGAGAATATAAAGGGCAAATCAAACACGCAGGTCGATACGAGACAGATAACTGCCTTCAGATTGCACTCTGTTCACTAGTAGGTTATCTCTACCAGCAATTCGATGATTTCATAGTGGAACTGAATCATAGCTGTCAATCCGAGAGTTCAAATGAGTGAGAACCTGGGAGCCAAGGGGCGCAGCTCCCGGTCAGGTCCTTGGCGACGCCCTGGTGAGGGGTTGTAGGTTTTTAAAGATTATTTTTATGTCATTTGGCGCTAGTTTATGAGACAAAAAACAAACTTAAAAACAAAAAATGACAAAATATTTCATAATTTTCTCACAATCCGTACAATTCCGTTCCACAACAATGTTCTCTTAGTAAAATAGTATGTTACGTTTTTCAAAGAAATATTGTTTAAAACCTTTCAATAACGCTTGAGTTTTTAGAGGTTAACTTAGTTTACAACATATAGCAATAGAGAACGTAAAGGGAATACTCATTTCAGTTAATGCCATAGTTCATTACACAATTTCGACAAAAATGTACATCAAATGATCTGGTCACAAACAACAGTTATATTCGTCAGTTCGTTATTAGCATGTTGGTTATGAAGGTCGTTTAGTGTATATCCACCTGGTATTTAATGATTAGGCAATATAAAATATGTCTAGAGAGAGATTGGAAACGGACACCCAGCGGTGTAATGCAGCCCCTTTTAATAAGTCAGTTACGACAATTAATGTCAACGTGTGGTCACTTTTATCGTCAAAACTAGAAGTTGGTTGAATTGTGTCAACCAAGTCAGCGAGCCTGACCACCCGATCCCGTTAGTCGCCTCTTACAAGCATGGGTTGCTGAAGACCAATTCTAACCCGGATCTTCACAGGTCCCAAACTAGAAGCAATTGTTAACAAGCTGATTACACAGTCACAAGCACTGATATGGTACAAATACTCACACGTCTGTACACCTTGTAAAAGCATTGATACTGACAGTGCTCCTGTGTGCGCGCCCTGTATCTAACTTAAAGTAACAGCTATTCTAACTTAAACGTAATAGCTATTGTTTTTTGAAATTGTACATACCGTTAGACAGGACACTTGCATGACAATCATTACCTTTGACAAAAGCTGATTATAATTTACGTTCAGAAGTATATGCAAACTGCACTACCTTGCAAAAAATACTATCTCAACGCGGTGTGGAACAGCAAGGGGTATAAACCGTCATTTTTTTACATGTTTTCTGACAGGAGGTACTTGGAGGGTAATAAATTTTATGGCTGAGTTATTTTCCTGACAAGTTCTGTTGCCAGCTGTGTCGTATATGGGTTCGTCTTTTGTCGAGACAGGAGCTATAAAGTTACCAGTTTGAGCGTGAGGCGAGACGTGTCTAGGCAAACTTGAGATGGCGTCATTGGCGTAACGGAAACATTGAACTTCAATGAAAAACTGAAAATTCTATCGTCATACCAGAGAGTATTTACAACACATAAATAGATTCTCAGAACGTATATAAATGTGGGTGTGTATTCCATCAAAATGGTGGATTGAAACATCAAAATGGTGGATTGAAACACCCTGCGAATACAGTGTACAGTGCAACCTATTTAAACCAACCCAAACGACATGCATCAGCCACATTTAGTCAAATCTGTTTGTCCGTGTGGACTGGTTTCCAACCAAGCAGTGTTCTCGGAATTTAAATAGAAACTCAAGTTACGGGATAAAGTAGCCATTCCGTATAGGCGTCAAAGGATATCTCCGTGGTTTAGTGGATAGAGTTTTTCCGGAGTGCAGTAGGATGACGGCTTGATCCCCGACTGCGTCATACCAAAAAGAGAACTGGTGTAGCCCTGCCACGCTGAAAACAGGGTTCGATTCCCCAAATAGGTACAATGTAAAAGAAGAAAATTTCTGGTGTCCCCCGCCGTGATATTTTATGGAATATTGCCGAGAGCTGAGCTAAATTCAGATGTTACTTGTTGTTATATGCAGCGCACTTTGTTTCAAGGGGGTGTGGGGGGTTGTAGTGAACGACTGGTCGGCTCGAAGTAAGTTTACTGTGTGTGAGTGGGGTATCCATGTTAAACTGACGCATGGTTTCTCAGCGAGCAAGCGATGGAAACGGGCATTAGTCCAGACTAGTACAGGAGGTGAGGTGAAATTGGGTTTAACGTCGTGCTTGAGAATATTTCGCTCATGTGCCGACGTGCATGCGTGTGTATGTGCGCCTGCTTGTACTAGCCCAGACTTAAGCTGGTTTTATAGTGCTAACCAACTGAGATACCACGCCGCAGTGAAGCACGAATACCCCAATCAGACACATTATACTGACTCCGAGCCGACCAGTCCTTGTTGTAGCCATTAATGCCGAGCGCCAGGTAGGGACCAACAAGTACCATATTTTAAGGTCTTTTGGTATGACGCGGTC
>VKKT01005548.1:87381-98822 GCA_008038995.1 Haliotis laevigata | reverse complement strand
ACAGAATGCCGCCATATAGCTGGAATATTGCTGAGTGCGGCGTAAAACTAAACTCACTCACTATTGTAGTCATCCATGATGGCAGATTAACAAACTAATATGAAAGCATCAGGTTTTCTTTAACATCTTTAACGTGAGTTGTATGAATAAAAAGTCAATAACATGTCCACAACATACAAGTGAAGCTTAAACAAGATCAGGGCAAAACCTAGTAATTTATCATTTTGGCTTTAAACACCTTTGGCAAAAATGAGAGCACCCTAGCTGATCAAAATATGAATGTAATGTAGGTACCTCATCATAATAGTAACAGTGTAAACAAATTAATTAAAGCTTTCTGTTCTGTGCTAAAGTCCTCAACCTGTATAAACTATGAATGCTCATATATTTTAAATCTATTAATGTCAGCAATGACCACCTGGTTTTGCCCTTGAGGTGAACAACAGGCCACAGTTACAATGTCAAATCACAGGCTCTTCTCTTTCACATAGGTATCGGTAAATCACAGTCTTGTCAAAGGGACAAAGCAACACATCTAAACTAACAAAACAACGTAAAATGTAAATAGATCAAAGATCTACAAAATATTCACAACAAATGAAAAGAAAATGAATCAAACCTCCTATCACATGTACTTAAGTGTCAGTTGGATTTTCATTTTGATAAACATGTTTTTACTTTTTCTCGCTCAACTGAATTTTTTGTTCAGGAAGGGGAAATATCTCTGTCACTGATTTGAACTCTTTTTTCAGATTTATCAAGGTCAGGTAAATATGTGTCATAATTTCAGGCCCTGTTCAGTTGGAATAATAAAAATAGATTTATCATGGTCACATGGAAATTGTGCAAAACAATCGAGTAATGAAAATGGAAAACTAAATAACATCGCTTTTACACCAAGTTCATTGAACTTGCTGAACACATTTAAGTTACATATTTTGTGCATATTTTAAACATATTCCATTAATTATGGATGATAAACTATTTAAACACTTTTCACAAGCTGAGATCTCTTCATATGTCATCAGTTTACACCTCACCGATTTCATGATGAATTTCTGAATGAATATGTTAATTGTATGCGCCTATTTAGTTTAAGATCCTGACTGGTTTGATTATCCTGTTGACTTCATAGTGAGTGAGTATGGTTTTATGCTGCTCTTAGCAATATTCCAGCTATATCACACCAGAAATGGGCTTCACACATTGTACCCATGTGGGGAATCGAACCCAGGCCTTCAGTGTGACGAGCGGACCCTTTAAACATAAGGCTACCCCGCCGCCCCGTCAGACTTCATAAGCTGATTAGGCTCCCTCAGGTAACTGGCGTACCATACCTAATGAAGCAAGTGCATGTACCATCTATCAATGGCTATGACTATCTACTATGAAACTGGTCCAGTCCATGTCATCCTTTCGAAGCAAATGTCAGATAACTTTACCTTGTCATGCAATACGTGTATTTAGCACCTTATTTTATTTTCATAGATCTGTTCCCTTGTGAAGTTAAAATTGTTAACAAAGAAGCAGTTGAATTTAAATCAATTTTATTGACAGACTGGCTACATTTTATTAAGGTGTGTCCAGAAATTAACGGTGTTAAGTTTAAGACTTATCTCAAATTTGTTTGAAGTGATTATCCAGTCTGCATCCCAAAATATGATCAGGAAAGTTACGGAGGCTCTTAAATGGGTGTATTTTAACTAGTTATGCACATATGCCATATATATATAAATTTATGCAATAAACAATCATCACTCTTAAAATCATAAAATACAATGAATGTTATAATAAATCTAAAAACTTTTAATTCATGAAAGAAAATATACTTTGTCACCTATAACTTTGTTTGTGCTAATGGAAATCTGTTGGTTAAATATATTTGTGGTATTCCATCAGCCGGTATACTTGTGTAATGTTAAATATAACACACTGACAACTGATAGGAATGCACACACAATTAATCAGGGTTAAAATCATACAATGCTACTAAAAGATGCAAAAAATACCAAATGGGTTTTACTACAAAAAAACACAACACCTACAACTATAGTTCTTATAATTTATATATGTGCATTATTAACAAATGCGGAGTATTTGTAAATATACATTTATCACATCTGGCCATTTCATCAAATTTAACAATTTAAAGGTAAACATTTTTTGTGAAATATAGTTTCAACATTTGAGCCCATGCAATCAGAGGAAACTATCCAATCTGAAACTGAGCATTGTAAAACAAGCCATCAGTGTAGAGTATGAAGGATTGCTACACTATCGGTGCAAACTTGAGAAGGAATTGTAACACTATCTTTGCAGAGAAAGGGTTTCTATTAGTGCAGATTTCTTAAAGGATTGTTACACTATCATTGCATACTTGTGGAAAGGATTGTTACACTGTTAATCCACACTTCAGTTTGATAATTATACGTTAAGTGCATGCTTGAGGGGAAGGATGGTTACACTATTGATGATCCTGAACACTGGGATTGGAGCAGGTGCTTGTTTCACTGTACACCATCAGTGCCATGAAAGATAATGATAGTGTATGTCTCGTTCGTAATTCTGGAAAGTAGGGGAGAGTAATACAAGTAGAGCAATATTGTTTGAAGAAGCAAAGGTCACTCTGGTTTGTAAAGATTACATAAACTGAACAAGAAAGGTTTGTGAAAAGACTAACAGATTTTGGCATTAGAAAAGCTTTACCTTGTGTATTTGTGTTCAATTACGATTCATTAATCTGAAATCAGAGAATCATCCTAGTAGAAGGCATATATATTGATATGGAATAACATCACTACATGGAGATATGTTAAAATAAACCAACATTGGTCATTATTATACCCATCTGAAGCTTTTCTTACTTAACTACCAGCCCCAAATGAGCATATAATGAATAACCTTTAAAATGCATTGATGGAGGAACATGTTAGATAGATTATACTTATTCAGGGCTAAGCTGTCTCACTTACCAGCCCCAAGTCAGCATGATGTACCTCATCACTTCAAGTATGGTAAAATATAATCAAATTGGGCAAAGCTTTCTTATTCACTGGCCCAAGATGAGCATACACCATTTGATCCCTCCACAATGCATTGTTACAGTCACACAAACATGATTATGATAATCCATTGCAAGGGCTATGCCGTCTCACTTACCAGCCCTCACAATGGATATTGATGACTTGAAGAAATGAACCTCCCAACCGATATGTCTTCTCTGACAGGGTAACTGATACTTTGACATTTAAAGTTGAAAACTAACTTTGTACAATATAACCAATGATTTGATCTGATAAACTTTGAATGAACATATACTCACCTTCAGGACTGAATAAATGCAGTTAATGATGATGATGATGATGATGATGATGAGGCAGGTAAATTGTACACATACATAATAACATACAGCCCCATAAATATATCATTGATAATACTCTAATAGTTTACCTGCGTGGAATGATGCAAGTCTAGAGAAATACTTAATATCATATGTAAACATACACATTTGTAGTTGATGTCTTAGCAAGGGAAATGACAACTCAGAGTCTGCTACAACAACTTGAGTGAGTGAGTGAGTTAATATTTAACGTCACATCGGCAATATTTCAGCCATATCGTGACGAGAACATTTACAACAACTTGAAACTGGCAAACCATTTCAATGACCCAAGTTTAAACCTACTGACTGGGCAGGACATACTTACTCTTTATGCGTAACCTGGTACACATCATCACTTATTTTCACTCATTCATTCATGTATTTTCACCAGAACTTTGCCTTCTACATCAAAAAGCAGGTGATAGAGGCTGGTTATTTTCTGGTGTTGAGTTTATATGCTTATGAAATATTTTCAAGATATATTGTGGTATTTATGCTTCTTTTCTATAAATACTGTAAAACTATGATGAATGTCTGTCATGTATATCTGAATACTAAGTCATGTAAATGTCTTTACTGACAGACAAGTATATATTTTTTAACAGTGCTCTTACTGTTTGAAATCAATTCACTTGAAGTCCCTGTAAATCTGTGGAGACCTGGTCAGATAGTGGCAATATCCGGCTTAGAATATATAGAACTTTCACTTATACTCCCTCTCATCTCTGTCGAATGAGATGGTGGGGTAGCCTAGTGGTTAAAGCGTTGGCTCGTCAAAGACCCTGGTTCGGTTCCCCACATGAGTACAATGTGTTAAGCCGATTTATGGTATCCCCCGCCGTGATATTGCTGGAATATTGCTAAAAGTGGCATAAAACTAACTCACTCACTCTGTCAAATAAGATGCATTACAACTGCTTTTCTAAACATGTCCCTGACACCTCTCTTATTCTGAATCAAGGAAGAACAATGCAAAGACTATTTATAAACTCCTTGAACCCACAGTCCTAACAAGGAGAGTTACAATGGAGAAAAAGGAACTTAACACTATAAGCTATGTTTTTAGTTTCCATACCAAGTTAAATAAACAGTCACAATAAATGAAATGACCAATTTGTGTGGCGAATTATTTGAAGCAGTTTAGTCAGATTTGTTGCTGATGTAGACAATATTGTGTTGTCATTTCTCTCGCTAGTCACATCAGTCTACATCATCACATTACATAAAGGTAACTCTTTTACTTGAGCAAATAGTTGCCAGCACTTCACTAGCTGTGGGACCTAACCTGGCTGGGGAGTTGGAAGGGGAGTCTGTTGGGGACAGCGTCACAGGCTGCATCCCATCATCGGTGTGAGGAACCGTGTCTGTGTTCAAGTTGCCGTTCCGTGACAAAGAATCACTGACCTCCGAATACTGGTCAAAGGACTCCCCCAGTCCTTCGTCCTTGCGATGTGCAGACATGACACTCTCAGTGGAGTTTGGTCTGTCATCACGGAGATGAACCTTATCCTCCAGTCCAGTCAGCCTCCCATGATCCTCCTCCTCCTCCAACGGCGATGCCAGATGAGTCTCGATTTTAATCTCATCAGCACCTACCACAAATTCACTGAATTCTCCTGGTGCTGGTTTCATTGACTCCCGGCGTTTCCTCTCTATCTCCTCGGGAATAGTTTCCGCTATTATCCGTGAGGAGGTCACTTCCACTGATGGAACATGAACAGGAGTCTGGGAAATGGCCATGTCAACGCTTAACGTATCCCGTTTAAAGGAACTTGACTTCCACGTCTGGTTAGCAGCACCAGCTGATGTTGACAGCTCATGTAACGGCTCCATTGATAGAGAGCGTTTTAGTCGGTCCAAAGACATCTGACTTCGTTTTCGGGATAATCTGCGATCTGAAAACACAACAACAATTGTTAAACCCTGCATGTGAGCCATGAAGCATTTTCTAATTCATTTTGGTTCAATTGACACAGTACCCTTTCGCCTTACACTCCATTTAACAATACAGTGATCATTTATTCCTTGGCCTCAAATGCAAGTATACCACTAAAAAGACGTTCCAGAAAAGCTTATTTTCCGATGACAATAGTTAATCTGTCCTGTTTGTTTGAAATTTCAAAATGCAGCCTTCCAATTTTGGGTGTTCATTAAATTCTTTTGATAAGAATATCAATTTAACAAATTCATTTAATTAGAAATATTACTGAACCCATTTTTCTTCTCTGATTTGTATTCATATGACTAGTTTGACATTAAATGTAAAGCATAGGTCATATAGTTCATTTTTTCATTTATCATAACCAAAAGGTTTAATATACAGATTTGGGGCATATATAGTGGAGATGGGATTATATCAGGGAAACATCGATTATTATGGGTCTTTAAGGGAACACGCATTAGATATATTGATATACAATTTTCATTCTCAGTGCTTTCACAATAATGAGGGATGTTGCATGACAGCTTCATAAAATATCAAACTTTATGAGCTGGTTTAAGGGTTAATTATTCTGAACCACAAATTCAAGCTTCCCATGGATTTGAACTGGCTCATCATTTTCATCATTTGTTTACATGGCAATTGTAGTTTTTGCAATAAACCTACAAGAGTTTTCCCCCTTTAATACAAAGAAAATGTCATGGCTTTGTTGCTCTGCTTGATGTGTTCATTGATTAACAAGTCTTTTTATACATTGCCTTTTGGACAATATGTAGATTTTGTTTTCTGTCTATTACCATATTTTCTATGAACCAAAATAATGGCCAAAACACCTATCTTAATCAGTACTTGTAGTTTTCTCAGCCAACTCAAGGAAGCATGGGTAAAATATCTACACTAAGCTCAAGTAGGCTTACAAGACTTATCTCCCTTGATCTATTGAAATAGGACAAAATAACGGTTTACAGTAAGGATGTATAAATTAGGTTTATATCATTTTGGTGTTCTTATTTTGTGTGGAGTAAAATAACATGAAAATTATAATGAAGAAGGTAAGTTAGTAGGGATACTGGGTGTAATCTAACAGAATGGGAGGCAATGATTGAAAGGGAGGTCAACTGGACTACCCAAAACCTCCAGTTGTTTTCAGTAGTATTGTATGGATTTGGAAGACTGGATGGTGGGATGAACACTGTAGGGAAAAATGGAATGCAGGGGTTGGTTTATTGGTTATGAATGAACACATGGGGTTAATGAGAATATTTTGCATCAATGTTATCGAAAAGAATGATTCATGAATAGTGATAACGAAAACAGTGAGCCATTACGATATCCACATCATGCCAAAGTTATTGTTTGGCTAACATCATTGATTTATACTGGATCATTTTATCACATTGTTAAACAATGAAATTGCTGCTTAATTAAAACAAAGTAAGAAATATTACCAATGAATTCTCGTTATTGAAAAATTGTTTGAACAAATTTAGAAACTTCAATAAAATTTCTAAAACATTTTTTGATCCAGTATGACAATGAACTCAATGCCATAGAAGTGCAAGAATATACCCCGATGAAACCGACGATGAGCTTACACACGAGCATTAACCCAATATGCGCACACGCAATCAGGGGCGGGCTGACGAAACACCAGACAGGCAGATTCTAACCTGAGGAGATGCAAAGCAGGCAACTGACTGGCCAACTGACGGACTGATGGATTGACGGACAGGTTGCAGGCAGCACAGACTGCAGGCGACATAGACGCACACTGAGGAGACTGGAGGAGGAGGACGAGAGGGATAGCCAACCAATGTCCATGTGACTGCAGCTGAGAAAGAGTGCTCGGAACAGGCGTGTCTTGTGAGTAAACGTGCAGCTGAATCTTGTACTGTGGCAGGCAACTAGTCATTCTTCACCCTCGGCATTCAAAGCAGCTTTTACGATTATCATTCTTTTTTCATATTTAAAAAAAATCTGTTCCCTTTAAGTAAGGACAAAATAAAAAATCATGATACCAATATCAGTGAGAGTACAGAGAGTATGCAGTTACATAGTTTCAAGAAAGAGATTTTACAATAAAAAATTTAGCCGAGGGTGAATTAGTCTAAAAGAGCAACAAAATATAAAAATGCTTCCCAACAAAGAAACAAAAGTTATGAATCTAAAATGAATAGATTTATGAGTGAGTAAAAATTCTTCAATCTGAGGCATAATTCATATGGTTAATTAAATGCATTATAAAAACATTATATACAATATCACACAATGAAATAGTCATAAAAACAATGCCTCAGTTTGAAATCATGAAAATGTGATAACTAGATGTGACTGAAGTAGTAAGAAGATTGTGACCAATGAAAAAACAGTAGCTACAAACAAAACATCAAACAAACTGACACAACAAAACCAATATTCAAAATATGAAATTTCGGTTCGGTACAAATGTCCATAGTTATCTCCCTTTATAACATAGCCCTCCCAGGATTGATTGGAAACACTAAAGATATGATAGGTTAATTATAAAAGCCTTATAAATCGATTAAAATTCCAAATTTACAGACAGGCCAGTCACAAAATAGTTGGATGTGGTGAAGTTGTCATATGTTCACAATATGATTAATTCACTCTTCCAACATAACTCAGCAAATACAATTTTTCAAGCCATAAATATATCAACAGTCTTCAACCTGAGATGCTATGTTAGCAAGGGCTAAGGGACAAATAAGCTGGCTTGAGTCATTAGGCCACACCATTATTTTTCACTTGCTTTACGGATCTGTTGAAATGGAGAAAATTTCTGAATATGTCCCGTTTTCATCCCGACAATAAGCAGATAGCAAACTGCAACAAAAAAATTTCTACCTATGAATTCACGATCAAATTTTTGCATAAGTGTAATCATGTAGATATGTTCATGTAAAATAATCTGTAAGTCAAGAAAAAAAGAGTGTGGCCTCACAAATAAACATTTGTTTTATCAACAAGTGGACAGGTTACCAATGTGTTAATGTTCCTGTACAAGTCCGAATGAGCAGATACAAAACACGAGCTGGTTCTAAAAGCCAGGAGCAACCCAGGACTACTTCCATCAATATACAAGTTCCACAAACCACTATTGAATAGTGGTCCTAATTATTCTGGTGAGAAATACTTAATATGATTGTATAGTAGGAAGATCAGTTCTTGGTTTGATTGTGCGGTTGGTTGAAAGTTCAAATGCAGGTCATACCCTCAGGCTATGTAATAGTTTACAAACAAATATCAAAACTATCACATACCACTCACAGTCTGTACATACATTGTAAATACATGTTGTTATTTAGTATCACAACAGTCAGTACACATGTACTCTTGTTGCATCCAATATGGATTTCATTGGAGGGAAGGTAAAATGATTTTTGTGAATGATAATTTATTCTTTATGATATCTGAATGATATATCTTACATATAAAAATCTACATTCATCCTTCAAGAAGCATTTATAATTTTGACAAGCCACAAAATGTTCTCATTTTTTCATGGAAGGCTAAAAAATCAAATTCACTGTTGATCCACAGTAATTTAAGTAATAAAACAAACAGAGCTAAAAGAGATTGTTGTGGGAAAAATTAGAGCAGATTTTTAAATATCTTTACTTAGTATCTGGAGAGTTCTGTAAATAATATTTTTCACTTGAGATTTTGGGAGAATTCTTTCTTTTTTCTAAAACATTACTAGAAGTCTAAGAAATATATATCCATTTGTCTCTAATAGTTTTTTTTTTACAGTCTTAGGGAGTAGGGTTTGGTAGAACCAAATGTCCCTCTTTGTCAAGCCAGCTTCCAAATACATGTCATTGACAAGAAAATACAACATTCAAAATTGAATGCATACAAATACAATGGTTGTTAAGTATTAACAAGTCATACAATAAAACATCACATTCATTCGAAGTCACTTTTCTTTGGAAAATTTCATTCTGTTTTCAAACTCTGGAATAAAGCAATGTTATAATATAAATATTCATCACAGCTTGAACTATATTAGTTGTATGTGTCCTAATGATCTACATTTACATACTATGAGAATTGTATTGCAAGTAATATAACATTTGACAAAACAAGACAACATCAACATTCTGGAAAAGTGGATTGGAGGCACGGTTTGAACTATCAACACCATATTTACATGATTCAACAATAAAATACTGCCATCTAACACCTTCACTTTTAACAACAGGATTTTCATCTCCCTCTCAAAAACACAATAAAAAACAAAATAATATCAAATTACAACAGCTAAAATTCTATGATGCTAAAAAACAGACATATCAGAAGAATTGCACAGTTTCATTAAGAGCATCTCCTAAAACAATCTTTTGAAATCAAATATTTCCCAAGAGTCAATGGTTGTAATGAAGCCTGAATTGTATTCATGTGAGGGAGATCACAATCAAACACTTCATGAACAAGGAAGAACAGAACAGTGGACAAAAACTTCTGGCCATGCTGACAATATGTGTCCTGTTCTGGACAAAGGTCTGTTAGTAAATGCATGGAAGCAATATATTGAAAGGAAGAATAGAAATTGGAAGAATGAAACAGTACAAAAGCAGATAGTCAGAAGGCGATCAACACCTTGAAACCATACATAGAACCAATGACTTATGCACATTCACAGACAATCATGGAATAAACAAAGTCAAAGTCACTGACAAAAAAATAACATAGAAGGAAATCTAAACTAAAGAGCCCATGTGACCATTTATTTGAAAGAGCATTAGTTTTTCTTTCAGAATTAATGCCACAATATTTCATTTTTTTAATTCAATTTATAACTAATCACCAAGCACTTAAAAAATGCTTGAAAGGAAGAATTAGTCATGATCTTCACTCTTCCTGGCATCAACATTAAGGCTGCCAACCAGAGACTTCCAGTATCTCATCTTCTTACTTGTGGGCTTGGGTTGATTGGGATTTGGCGTCTTCATCCCGTTGCTGCGCAGAATTTCGAGCAGCTCAAAGCGGAAGGAGGATATGTCTTGTTTGAGCTCATTGACATCATCCTCTGTGACTCCTTCGCCTCTCTGTGGCCCACGCTGTTTTTGCATGATGTATCGCTTGATGAGGTCCCGCATCACAGCCTGGTGAGGACACCAAATATGCAAGATGTTTACACCATGTTTGGGATTGCAGCGAAGTATTGAGCACTCAGATTACTAAGGTAAATATCACTGAAGGGATATGTTTTGAATGTATATCAGTTAAAAAATAATGACTCCATTATTATTTGCAAAACTCTTTATGTAAAGATAAATGTCATAGTCCATCATTTTTTATTTCCAGAATAAATGTGAGCAGTAGTACGTCATCGTAAAATTTTACCAAACTTCTGTGGCTATTTCAATGGAATCTATAATTGGTTATCAAACTGTCCCTGTATTTTAGAAGTCAGTACTGTGGGTTTTCTGTTTGTAAAATTGATACTGAATGCACCAAACATTAAAATAAGATAATATATATATATATCTGTTCTCAAAGTAAAGACAGGTACTGATTGCAGTCAACTCTAAAAGTAGTTGTTTGAAGTCATCAGCAATGATAACACACAACAGGGAGGTTTTATGTTGTCATTCTTATTCAAGTGAGTTTAGTTTTATGCTGCACTCAGCAATATTCAATAATTGAGTCTGGACCAGACAATCCAGTGATCAACAGGATGAGCATCGATCTGCACAACTGGGAACCGATGAAGTGTCAACCAAGTCAGCGAGCCTGACCACCCGATCCAGTTAGTAGCCTCTTTCGACAAGCATAGTCACCTTTTGTGGCAAGCATGGGTTGTTGAAGACCTATTCTACCCCGAATCTTCACGGGTCCATTCTTATTTTAGTTACACAAGGTCCTGGGAAATGGCCAACGCTAGCTAATTCAGATCAGGTCATTTGAAGCAGACTTTGAGAGCCTGCAACTGCACATTTATGAAATGAACCAAACATCATTATCCTAATGACATACAATGTCTCATTTTGACACTCATCATTAATAACACTGTCTGGACCGAGACCAAAAATGGACACTGGACAATGGAGTTTCTCATTAACATGTCAAATGTAAAACTGACTGACTGACTGA
>VKKT01005545.1:0-10195 GCA_008038995.1 Haliotis laevigata | reverse complement strand
GAATCTAATCCCTGATGGACAACTGTTCACGGATGTTTACAGACGTCAGTGGTTGTGGGATGAATTTCCTAGTTTCGAGGGTACTCCTGTTCTTCTCCTCACTGTAAGCAAAGCACGGTCTGTATGTACAGTACATTTCTACACAAAGGTCKCYTCGGATTMTATGATTGAAAATGRGTCGACCATTGGTTTCGTCTCTCTCTTGTCCAGAAAGGTGATCACAACAGCGACAGAACCAACGCTAAGAGGAATCCACAACTTCGAGAAACGACTTCATGAAAACAGACACATTGAACTTAAAAGTGTGTTCATGAAAACAGATCGAACATTTCATAATATTTCCACGTTTGTTGATAACATCTGGACTGATCTGAGATTTATGTTCCATGTCAAAACTTGAAGGTAGGGGTTCTTACTTCGTTGGAATTAATGATAAAAATGGAGCTGGCACTTACGACTCGAGGGAAATAAATCCAAACGGTTTTCCCTGCAACTGGAACCTTGACGAGATCAAGACGTCTTTGGATTATAAACTAGAGTGTGACGCATCCTATCAACAACCAGACGGTGCTCTCACATCTGTCCCCACCAGTCTCATTGAGGTTGAACTGTACAACTCTCCTTTGCAAATCCAGAATAGTTCACAAAATTTCAAGATATTAGAAATTGCAGTCGGGTATGCTGAGGGCATTGTATTCTATAATAGAAAAGGCCCTGAAACCTACACCATTGACAAGGAGGGACATATACTGAGAATGGAACATAGTGAATGGTTGAAGAGAATACAGTCTTTTAATATAGTTGATATCAAGCAGTAGAGGTTTAAGAATCATTTTGATCATCATGTCTGTCTACGACAGTGACGCATCTTCATATTTACATCCTTCATCTTTCTCTGACCAAAGTTTTAAAGCCATAGTGGGCACTCCATTGCATTCTTCTCGTGATGATAGAGGTAAGCATTACCTTTTGTTAAAATATATTTCATATGTACAGCGCGTGGCGATATTATTATATCGTGTATAGTGATGCCTGTTTTTAAAATACTGCTACTGAAAAACGACACCGCGTATAGTTTTGTCACATGATCGACCATGATGCCACGTGTCTGTCACGTGACTCTATTTTTAATCTATTTGTCGTCTGCTACATATTCTGTCTATTTCCAGCAACAATGGGGAAATCGGCTGATTTGTCGGAGCCAGTTAAGAAATTCATTGTAAAAAAAGTTTCAAAGTGGCAAAAAATGTTCTAACATTACAAGATTCTTTGGAATGCCTAGAAGCAGCGTATACTCGGTGGTAGACGTGGATCAGTTGAGAATGCTCCTAGAGCAGGGCGTATGAAAAAACTGAATCCTCGGGGCAATCGACAACTTTTGAGGTTGGTCAGAGACAATAGGATTTCACCTTTGGGTGAAATAACTGAGAATTTGAACAACAATAGGCCCACACGTGTATCGGTGAGGACTATAAGGAGACGATTATATGAAAATAAATTTCATAGACGTGTTGTCGGAAAGAAAATACGAATTTGTGACTGTAATGTCAGAAATTGTTTGGCCTGGGCAGGGGGACAACGATATCGTACAGTGAATAATTACTGGAATCGAGTAATCCTCTCTGACGAGTGTAAAATTATCATTGGGGAAAACAATCGTGTTCTTGTTTGGAGACAGCCCGGTGAAAAATACCTCCCGCAATGTCTTTGTCCGGGACGACAGCCACACGTCAGTTTGATGGTGTGGGGTTGTATCACCTGGCATGGTGTTGGGACCATTTCTGTTGTTAATGGCAACAACTCAGAAATACACAGGAATCCTCAATGATATGCTTTGGCCCGTTATAGCCAGACATTCTCCGGGAGACCGGTACATCTTCCAAGATGACAATGCCCCTGTACATCGGGCCCGTGTCGTTCAGGGTTACAAGCGACAAAATGTACTTTGCTGGTATGTTGTGGCCTGCACAGAGACCAGACGGAAATATACTGAACATCATTAAAAACGCACCACTTATTACAGTTCAGATTATTAAAAGCACGTGTAAGGAATTGATATTTGTTGAGTGGATAATAACAGATGGGCGACTGACAAAAACAACAACAGAGAAAAGACGCTCATTCATTGAAATGTTCCACAGTCAGAAAGGATCAAACACACGTGGGGTCAAATCGAAAAGTCAATATCGCGTGTGACCATTTGGATTGACACATGCAGTTCAACGTCTCCTCCTTGAGTCAATAAGCTTCCGAATAGTAGTATAGGGAATGATAGTACGGGTACTGAACGCGTACTATAATTCCCTATACTACTGCTGTAGTGCATGCACAATGTCATGAAAATCGGTCTGATAGTTTAGGAGATATCGGTTTTTGAGTGAGCATGAGAATTATTCAGCAGTAGGTGATCTGTAAGGGACTGTGTTGCGAGGTACGATCATCAACTCTTCTCTGACGAATGCTCTCAGCGGCCCGCCTTTCAAGAAGTACAAGTTCGGTTCACCATCTTTGATGTCGACCAGGTCTACGTTGTATGTTTTCATGGACCATATCGGATTGGGGGCAGTTTTCTGCTATCTCCCTCGTATTCGCCCGGCTGGTTTATATCTAACGCTGACACGGTCCCGTAACGTTTTCTCTGTTTTATCCCGACGTGGTGCCGCCGCTAGAACGATTCGACAGATTTCATTTTGATGGCTTCTACGGGTCTTTTGCCCACGAGTCTGGTGACTTCATTGTTGAGGGTATCCAGCACTCCCAGCAAGCGCACGACCCATTCCGTGTTTCTGTCTTCAGGATCCATCAAATCCTGCGAGTACTGATGTTAGAACAGGCGTTCGGCTAGTGTGCTATTGAATCTCTCGACGATGGCTTGGCTGCGGTGAGCTCCCACTATACTTAGTCTCACCCGTGTTTGGTTAGCAACTGCGACACGGCTCCCATGGCCTCAAGTCCGGAATCGACTTGAAATATGGTAGGCCAGGTCAAGCGACTGCGTTTGTAGATGCATTCCAAGGCTTTGTCGACTTCGTTTGAATGTTTGGTCGTCAACGGTTCGGCTTCCTTGTAGTGACTGGCGACATAGACGATTGTCAGGGAGTACTTATAGGTTTTCCGCCTCACTCTGTCGTGAGGTAGGAACAGGAGGTCGGCTTGATGGACGCAATTTGGTGTCGGAATTTCGAATTTTCTTAGACTTGCCAGAACATTTCGGGATGGCATCAGCACCTTTCCAGTACCCACGTGGGCTGTAGTATATTTTCTCCATAGTGTATGTTTTGCCTGCGTGTTAACTTGTTAAATACAGGCGTGTGTGTCCGTACGCAAAGGCCCAGCCGTACAGTTTGTTGGCATCGAGATAGAGGATGTGGTTTGTTGGTTTGCTCGCATCATGACCGGGAATGCACTGGGTGTTGGCTTTGGAGTATCGATTGGATGCCATGGAAATCCCGTCTCGCAAGCCTTTCTCAACGAACAGGTGCATGTAGTAATCCGTTAACAATTCCAATTCAATCTTCGTCTTTTTCAACAAGGCATCCCAAGAGAGACCCTGGGATTTGAAGTACCACGTGGGGTCCAGACCATACTGTTTCGCGCACGTTTTCCTGAATATCTCGAAAACATCGGCCAGCAGCAGCACATCCGTTTTCAGGTACATGTCGTGGTAGTTGCCCAGCGTCTTGCAGCTCAGTTTGTCCCACACGTTGAAGGTGTGCGCGTAATCGTCCGGGGTGATGGCCGAGTCGGTCAAGTTGGTGTGAAATCAGTCGATGGGAGGTAATCGCGTCTCGTCGAACCTGGACCTTCGTTTTGCAAGCACGTGAAAAATCGATCAGCCGCGTCAGGACCTCTGCAGACTATCGAACGACCATGTACCCGAACCCGCAGGCTTCGTGCTCTTGCATTTTTTGCGGGAAATTTATTTCAGGGGACGGAGCGACGGTGTCGATGTTTTTGATGAGGGCTTCGAAGTCGGCATAGATGACGTAAGGCATGGACATTTGATGCTTGTGGTTGACGAATTTCAAGACGTTGTTGCTTTCGTCTGTCATGTCGATTCGGACGGCCGTCTGTCCCACGCCCCGGCAATCCTCCCTGTGTAATTCCAGCAGGTCGGCCCAGGTGAAGCTGTGCAGGCACCGTTTGCAGAAGTGTTTTTTACCGACGTGTTTCGATTGATCCTGCAACAGTCTTTTATCCACGTGTAGTGACGCTTGTCGTCGTCTCGCTGAATCATGAATAGATTGATCATCTTGCGTCCTTCGTCGTCGAGGAGGGAGCTGATCATGTGCACAATCGTTGTGTTCCCTTCGTGTCCGAAGATGTGGATGGCTATGTGTTTATTCTGTTTTTCGATTTTGGTGATCTGGGAGATGATAGTGGGTTCGTTTATGCCGCCCCAGTCGAGCCCGTCGTCTTCGGGATAGCTGGAAAGTCTGTCCGAATGTGCGTTGGCTGGAAACAGCACAGTTCTGATAGCTACCCTCATGCAATCGTCGCCTTTGTTTTTGACGTTGACCATGGTTTGCTTTTTCTTGTTGTACGGTGACAGGTCCAGGTACGTTCCGCCTTTGAACGGCCAGGTAGACGTGTCGATCGTGTCCACGACCCAGCCCGAGCCCATTTGGGTGTAGTTTTCCAGCAATTCTCGTACTTTTTGGCAACGAGGTGTCGGATAGGGCTGAGTCGCGACTTCTTGCTTGCCTCTGAAGTAGGGCTGGACATGCTCGGTGGTTCCGTCCGTCTGCTGTTTTTCCAACGACATTTTCACCATGAGTTGAAATTTGAGGCTTCCCAGATCATTCAGTCCCTCATCGACTTTGTTAGCGATCAGGGGTTTGATGTCGTTGACGTCCATGATCTTGTTGACGTCCATCCGCCAGCCTCTCAGATACTTACCTACGGCATGGCTATGTGTTTATTCTGTTTATATGTGTTTATTCTGAACCGAAGTTCGTCGGGTTTGCATTCCTCCTCCTCCAGCAGTTCGAGGAGCTCAGTTTTCCTCATGCGTAAAATACCTCTGAGCCCACGTTCCTTCACTCGGAGCTTGAGTTGTTTCACGGTGGGTTCCTCGACATGAGGAAAGTCGAGCAATCTCAACAGCTGAGGTTTCCTCAAACGGGGGTAACCGTTCACTCCACGTTCTTTGGCAATCTTTTTCAGTTCTCGAACAGTTGGCATTGTTGAATAATCTACAAAAGTTCCTTCCGAAACTGGGTTTCGAATGCTGGACCTCAGTATTGTGAGCCCAGCAATGTTATCTTCACACTACGAAGGTTGTTAATAATGCAAGCAAATGTGAAGCAATTTATAGTCCAGCTGCTTATATTTCTAGGTGAGAAGTCAAATCTCTAATAGTTTGTAAAAAATTGTGAAAACAAAGTCGCAAAAGTTTCGGCTGAACCTGGGATTGCAACGCTGGACCTCAGTATTGTGAGCTCGGCTATGTTATCTTCACACCACGATCCCGTTCTGTACAGAGACAGTGTAAAATTATCAGATTTTTATTCTCAGCAGTCGGTTGCGTTCGTTGAGGTAGTCTCTTTGTGTCAAGTAGATGAGATGGCCTCGCACCATGTCCGCTCCGTGGGCTTTGCAACGGCGATGGCATTTCATGTCCGAGCCGCACATTTCGCACGTGTAATTAACGAAACCTTTTCGCATGGACATCATGTGTATGCCGCAATAGTCGGTGATGCATTTCCTGCTGCAGGTTTCGGCTTTGCCGATCAGCACGTACTTGCAGTTATTCAACGCACGTTCCCACTTCCCATCTTTTTTGTAGACACATAAATATGATCTAGTCTAATTGTTTGGCGATCAACACGGTTTGTTTAGACCCAGAGCAACAAAGATCAGCTCTCGTTTCTGCAGTTTGGAAGGCGTGTAATACTGAGATAGCGTGGGTGGTGGGCCTCCATCGCCATCACCGCGGAGAGGTTCGAGTAGTTTGCCAGTGAGCACGTAGTATTCTCGCATGGCGTCGTCAATGTTCACGAACGTTTTGACAGCATGGTTTTCGCCCGCAAGTTTGGCGTTGATGTAATCGATTCTCTGCACGCGTTTTTTAGCGTACTTCGATTGCGCGGCCTGCAGTTTCTCCATGGCTATATCGTGACGTTTACGTTCTGCTGCGTTGGACGTTCGTAATTTGGAAAATGGGTAATTGCTGCCAGAAAATGCGAGGGCATTGACTAATGCCCCGCCGACCATCATCGCAATCATGTCCATTTTTTTAAATGGTATGTTATTTACATTATTATTTCAATATGTTTTTCGGAATGATGCCTTGCTTTACGAGCATGTCTTTGGTGACCGTCGCCAATCCTAAATCGACCACGAGCATGCCCATGTCTTGCAGGTTGAAATCGAGTTTGGGTGCTGGTTGTTTGGTGATCATTTTACTCAATCGAGCGTAGCCTATGGACAGTACGCTGACCACGATGGCATGATACATGTCGTTGACAAACGTTTTTCCATAGTTTGGCGACATCCTTTTTTTTTTGTAACATGTGAGGGTTGACTTCTAATTGAGGGGCGGGTACCGCTGCCTGCGGTGGTGGTGGTGGTGATGGTGGTGGTGATGTCTTCGAGTTGAATTTATACAGCAATACGGTGATGACGGTGGTGATGCATGCTGCCGTCGTTATTCCGTATCAAATCTATTGATAAATCTACTGACCTTTGCGACCGACCCTATGGTTTTCGTCATTTCGGCGCCGAGTCTGGCTTTGTATCTCGCGTACACCTTGTCGATTTCTTCGGCTGACATTTTGTGAATTTTATCGGGAGTGTGGTCACCCCCACGTAAATATTGTTTGGCTTTGCCGCCGACCACGAGCGCCACCAGTCTTTCTCGCTTGTCGTTTTTATTATTGTCATCACCCAACATTGGTTTGAGAAGTTCATCACACTTCATCTTATAATGTGACAAGCAATGTTTAAGCCTAATAAAATTAAATCCGATGTACGCGAAACACATCAAGATGAAACTCAAGTTGCACACGACGAACGTTTCGAACATCATTTTTTGCTGCAGCTATGATTGAATTTGTTAGAATTTTGCGTCAATTTTGTCAGAAGTTTGCTAGAATTTTGCAAGAACTTTGCTGAAGCTATGCTTGAATTTACTAGAATTTTGCTAGAATTTGGCGTGAAGTTTGCTGAAGTTATGCTTGACTTTACTAGAATTTTGCTATAATTTTGCTGCAAGTTTGCTAAAGTTATGCTTGAATTTTGCTGCAATGTTGCTAAAAGTTTGCTAGAAGCTACCAGACTTTGTACTCTACCGGTTGGATGGTTTTCCGCAGGAGTTTGGAATGTTTCATTTCTGCGAGCTGTTCAGTAGTTCTCGTTCCTGTTTGGTCGGGATCACGTTGTTTTCTCGCAAGCAGTCCTCGAACGAATCCCTGTCTTTGCAGTGAAACAGGGCGACCCATCGCGTCTGTTCCCGTAAATCTTTCAGCACCGAAAAGGCCAGATATGACAGCACATCTCGTTGTTTAACCATCTCCTTGTTGGTGCTGCAGTCGTCTAGGATGAACAGTGTCGATTATCCTCTCAACTTGTTGTGACCTAAGTGCAACCAGTCCTGCAGACAAGTTCCAGAATCGATTTTGTGCACGCCCGGGGCTGTCATCACCCACGCTGTCTCCGTGTACTTCTTGTTCACCCGTAATGTTGAGCAGAGAATGACGGTGTGGTCGAACACGTCGCGATAGTATCTTTCCAACATGTCCAGCACGAATGCTGTCTTGCCGCACCCCGTCTGACCGCACACGATGGCGCAGTTGGGAATGCGAGGTAAATCAACAAATGACTTGCATGAATCTTCCATTGTCTATATTTAGTTGCGCGTCCACAATCACGTTCAAATTTAATTTTAATTTACCGCCTGGACTTTGAACTTTCTTGGTGATTTGGATGGTGATCCCCTCGCTGTCGTTGTCGATGCGACGTCCGCTGCCGTGTAGTCTGTCATCGTCCTCGGATCGCATGTCCAGCCACGGCGCGTAATGTTTATCCAGGTATTTATTGAGCGTCACGTAGGGCAAACCCAGGTCTTTGATGACGTCGTTGACGAGTGTTGCTTGATGGTCGATAGTATTTTTTATCTCGTCCCACTGCTGGTAAGCTCGCATGCCTTGACTGAACAGCTGGTTGGGCACGACCTCGACAGTCTGTTCCACTTTCATGATCTCGGGATTCCAAGTGAGTTCGCTGTCTCTTCGAAATGGCTCGTATTCAGCAATGGGAATGATCAAGATGCCTTTCATCGATCTAGCCGGCACATTCAGATTGATGTTCGACAACGTGTCACTCTCATCCTTGACGATCGTCCGGTGTCGCAGCACGCGGTCGTACACGATGGACAGCTTTCCCGAGTACTGGTTGCGAATCTGCTGGGCTAGTTCCGTGCTTGTGACCATGTTGAACTCTAGGGAGCTGGCCTTGGTGTTGTCCGATAACTTTGCAGTAGTCGTTGAACGTGAGTTTATATTCCAGCCGGTCGTCCAGCGCGGCCTGGTAAAACGGCATGTGCCCCTTGAGCAACTCGAAGTCGAGCGGTATGCAAAACCGATTCCCGTACGACTCGGCATCGGCTTTTTCTCCTTTCGTTATATTGTCGAGCTGATCTGACGTGAAAACTTTCCCCACACGTAGATCGCTTGATACGTCGTTATTCCATCTAATTCCTTGATACACCATGTCATCGCGTTCGTTCAAGGTTCTCCAGAGGTCCGCATAACAGTAAAACACATCGCTGTCGCAGATGCTCAGTACCTCGTTCCCACTGATTTTGATGGTGGTTTTCTTGACGATGGCGCGACCCAGGTTGTTTACGATTGTGCATTGTCGTTCGTGGACTCCAACGTGATGTGAAAAGCCAGTCGAGTCGTGCCGGGGACGATGATGTCGTTTGCGCCTAGGTTGGGGAATCAAACCAGGAGCGTTTGGTTTTGATTGATCATGCTCGGATTGTTGGTGTTGCATGGCTTTGACACCAAGCGGCTCTCTCGATTTTCGGAAAGGATCTAACTTTCGTCCGTAAAATGACATTGTTTCTATTGAAACTATGTATGTTTTTAGTTTAATATGAAATTTAGAAATAATGGCGGACGATATCGAAGACGATGATGTGGCAAACACCTCATTCATGGGGGACACCGTGGGCAAGGAGCTTTTAAAGCAGGCTGTGGACGTATATTATGATGCTTTAAAATACGTTAAAAATTACGTCGAACCACAACGAAGTTAAAAAACCACAACTAAGGGACACTGCAATTGAAAGCTCAACCGGATGTCGATCTCATGAACAAACACACGAGAAAACCGCTCGCCCTGCTGTCATGGTGGTGGATCTACTTCCGGTGCGGGTGCCACGATTCCCGTTTCGTAGTGCGGCACGACTCGACTCACGTTATTGACTTCCGGGTTCAAGCCAAACTTTTGATCAGCAGTCGCGATGACGATTTCATTATTGTATCCCTACACTCGGTTCATCCTCAGTCGCATGTCGCTCGGAGCCATGTCCAGTCCCGCGCCGAAGAGGGAGTCGACTTTCGACCAGGCGCATTCCCACGCCTTTTCATAGCGTACGATGGCACTCGGCAGATCGACCGGTCTGGCGATGGCATCCTCGAAGTTGACCACGAACACCGGCACGAGTAAACCCTTTCGACGTGTCCAGCATGAACATTTTCTAATCGTCCACAGAGTCTTTGGGCTGTATATTACATAAGCGACCATTGGGCGACATATATATACGACCTTTGGGCGACAGTCGCCTAAAGGTCGCATATATACATGTACGCCGTACACTTTACCTTTGGGCGACATGGTATGGGCGACATACAAAATATATTTTCTATTTGTATATATGTACAAGGTTTTATCCCCTATTAATGTTTAATTATCAAATTAAAGTGTATATAACCGAAGAAATATAACAAATCAATGTACGTTTGTAATATATGGCAATGTCGCCCAAAGGTCGCAGCTTATTGTACTGTCGCCCAAAGGTCGGATTTGCCCTTATATATATATATATATAATTTGATAATTAAACATTAAGATGGGATAAAACCTGGTACATATATACAAATAGAGAATATATTTTTGATGTCGCACATACCGTGTCGCCCAAAGGTAAAGTGTACGGCGTACATGTATATATGCGACCTTTAGGCGA
>VKKT01005543.1:30075-41266 GCA_008038995.1 Haliotis laevigata | reverse complement strand
TGTCCCCCGCCGTGATATTGCTGAAATATTGCTAAAAGCGGCGTAAAACCATACTCACTCACGCGATTATATTGGAGAGAGAACATTACATGCTGAAACTTGTATATTTTATCTGTCAGTTTTAACGACAAGCATGGTTCCACAGGCTCCTCCACAGGTACAGACTTCGTCACGCCGAAGACCCGCGTTCGATTCCCCACATTGGTACAATGTGTGAAGCTCATTTCATTTTACCGTTGTGTCGAACCTCGAGGTATTGTCGCCCCTTCAAAAACCAAAATATTGATTTAAAAAAATATTTCATGGTTTCTGCTCCAATTTCGGCACAGCGGTTTTTGACTGTATGTCAGTGACTGAATTTAGTTTTACGCCGCATTCAGCAATATTCCAACTATATGACGGCGGCCTGTAAATAATCGTGTCTGGACCAGACAATCCAGTGATCAACATCATGAGCATCGATCTACACAACTGGGAACTGATGTCATGTGTTAACCAGATCAGTGCGCCTCACATCTCGATCCCGTTAGTCAGCTCTTACCACAAGCATGGGTTATTGAAGATCAATTCTAACCCGGATCTTCAAGGGTCTGACAGTTTATCAAATACAGAAGACGCCGACATATGGTATTCTAGATATGTGTGCGTTTTATTCTGCATGTAAGAACTAATCTGTTTCTGTATGCCATACGCAGAGAAAAGAGGTCTATTTAAAACATGCTCATATACTGAGAAAACGTGCATACACACGATCATACACTTTATTTATATATGAAGATTAACACAGTTTAATTAAGCGTTCGTGGAGTCAAAATACTATAACACAGCCGAATATCCCTTTAGTTTACAACGAACTAGTATTGTATTACACACAGATCAACAACAGCCTGTCATATTTCGCGACATTTACAACCACTTGGAGAAGTAATTAATGTACTGTTAAGGTGTGTATATTGCGTAAAATGTCGCTGTTGTACCGTTACTGTTGATAAGGTGTGAAAAACAGGAGGAATATTTAGTACTGACAGACGTAATTATTTTATTGCTGAAAGGGTCGCTTCTCAACTCGTGTCACTTCAGAGTCACGGCCCTGTGAGGAGTAACCTGTGAGAACTGGAATATTCAACTCCTCACATCGCCAGCTTTATTGAATTACATCGTAAACAGACTAGGCGAATCCGATATCGAGGTATGGAAAATACAATCCACATCTCCGTACAGCGAAGTCGCGTGGGAATTCCCCTACAGTTCTTCACAGGCCAGTGAATACGGTTGCGAACCCGCGCCTAGAATTACCACGGCGACTGCACGTCTGCTGCGACCATTTGAGTTCCAGTGATAATGACGAAAGTGCGTTATCGTTCACACCCAGGTCTCGGCATGGCGAGATAATGCGAGATTTCGATTTCAAAACTTTTAATGCACGAACATGACACGGCTCGACTCCCGAACGACGAGTTGGGTCAAATGATATCTCTCGATTCGATGACAGATAACGGAAAGTAATGTGAAATTGCAAACAATTATCAAAACTCCCAGTGGTTCAAATACGCGTTAAACTGCAACTGACGACAAGATTCGCACCGACTTGAACACTAGTTCTATTCACGCAATGTGAACTTGTGCAAAACACACGTGGCAAGTTAAACGATAGCAGATGCTCGATGAAATGAAACTAACACCCGTATTATGATGGTTGAAATGTGTATCATCAAAATAAACATTGATTTCACCACACGTATATAACACCTGAGAGGTCCAATAACTCGGACAGAAGGTTATCAACGATATGGAAGTGTGTACGTGTTTGTTTTTTAACGCCACAATCAACAATATTCCAGCTATATTATTTATAGGCAGATCTCGAGGGGCATGGGGGTGGGGGTGGGGTGCGCACCCCAGCCCCCTTTGTCCTGAAAGTTTATTAAATGACCATTGAAACTCTTGTGAAAACGGGTGAAAATGGTGTGCACACACACACACACACACACACACACACACACACTCTCTCTCTCTCAAGAGTGTGTATCCTCAACCCCCCTTTCTCAAAAGCTGCGTCCGCCCAATCATGAAAGCCCGTACACAAGTGAACCAGACGAACCTGTGATGGATATAATGAATGAATCGTTGCATTTGTTTCATAATAGGCCTTACAATATAGGTCATACATTAAGTAAATCGATCTTGTTATTTTCTGCTGCTTTAGAAAAAACTTACTTTCAAACTGAAATGCATTGTGTAACAAAACAAACCCTAGACATGATATCTTTCAAGGAATTGGGTCGCTTATGCGTTTGGACTATCCTTCCTTTATCACATACGTCAGGGTATATATTTTACCATCTATCACCCCAGTTAATTTGACTAGAAAACATTACAGTGTAATATCCATTTATTCCATTTATTTCTTTACTAACCTCATAAGATCTTTTTTACGTTTTAGCTTTGTGTTGAGAAGCGTTTTCCAAACTGCTTTTCGGTAAATGTCGTTCATGGAGTCCGCCAAACTCTGTTTATTTCAAACCAAAACCAGCAGGAGAAAAAAGGCCTTTCCTTCTCACGTTAGACCAAATCCATGATCGTTGAGCGGTACACACGTCACGATTATGTCGTAACCTATACACACCTGAAATGAATATTTGTCCGAAAGAATCACAATCACATGAACATATATCATAACTGCACTTACATAAACAGTGTTGTATTAATTATATGTATTATATCTGCGTATTACCTAAATCGCTGGAGTGATTATAGATCGTAGCAAACGATCAAACGAAAAGGCATAAATTCAATCAAAAGACCTTTCCCCATAATAGCTGTTTAAGCCGTGTATACACTCGTATAAATCCCGCATGGCGCACCTGTGCGAGGGCCTACAGCACACTAGGTAATGTTAGAAGATCCGGCTTTGAATCGCACCGCATTAGCTGGCGAGCTTTCTCACAGTCACAGGTAGGGGACAGAGGAATGTTCAATTACCTAGGCTCAATGGCGGGGGCACCGATCCGTGAACGCTGGGAGGGGGAGGAGGTTTCCCACACTCCGCGCGACATCCACGCACGTGCGTGTATTTACTAGTCGTCTGTCTACGTTTGATTGGCATTCCATTACACTACCGCTAGGACAGGTTGTCCATGACGCTCACCGCTTACTTCCCTTGGAATACTTTTTGTTTACTTCTGTACTGGTACTTGAGTGTATTCACAACTCTGAGTGTATATGCTCCCTATTCTATTCTGTGATGCTCATTGTTCATGACAAATGTTATCATCAAAATGATGTAAATTGCGGACTTGTAAAATTATTATTTCATAATTATTTATCAAGCAATGAATAAGATATGAATATGATGTTTAAGGGGAAAAATATTTAACTTTACACAAACAAAATGCAAAAAAATATAGAAAGCAAAAACATGTTCACCCTGTGTTAAAATCTTATGACTTGTAGTGTTGCAAACTGCAACCAAAAACATATACAATCGAAACATATCATTATATTGCAGGGGAACCTCAGTTCACAAGTTCAGAGCCAGGTGTACTCAATGAAAGATACTTAAATCACAACCCAACCGTCTGAAATGACTAAGACAACAATACAAATAGGTAAGAAAACAAGGTTACATTATCACACATACAATCTGATCTATCTCGTGTTAGAGTTGAGTTGAGAGACGCATGTGACGTGCAGCTACTGCGGTTGAGAAAATAGGTCGACAGTCAGATCTCGAAATACTTGCAGTGGACTATGCTGTGTGTGATTCTACCCAATCTCGGGATTTGTTAATGTTGAGATCCTCAGGTACAAATTCCATTTCTAATAAAAGGGTAACGTATGATATGCATCTATTACAGATTTTAAACCAATGTTTTAACATAACAAATTTTATTATTTATTTGCATTTGAAACTGAACACAATATTTTGAACTATCGGTCTTAGTAGTTGTTCCAACACGAATCTACACGCACCAAATCGCGTAGTTTGTATAGACAAAGCAATTACATTTACTTACATTTACAATTACATTTACATGCTTACATTTACAATCCTTACAACCAACAAGCTCTGTGAAATTTTCTCGCCGCTAACATCTACAGGGGAAGCCGAAGTATTTACGATAACATTTACAATATTGTAAAACCTGTAATGCATGAGGTGTATTTGACAATATCGATAGAGACTTGGGAATATAGATCATACATATTATTTCATTTTCTGACACAAACAAACAATCGAAAACAAACATGCATTTCAATTTCAATTGTTCCATTTACCATAATACATTTATTCATGTTGTACAGATTCGGTTTCAAACAATCAAACCAAATGAGCAACTACTGTTAAACGATTGAATACAATCGATCAAAATGCCCCAGCCACAACTATCAACAGTTGGTCGAGTCACGTGCCTAGCTTATACAGGTTAAACCACTCGTACCTGTCGCAAGCACATCTGTGTGTTGACCAATCAGAGTATTGGAGGCGCATGCCGATACATCCCGCTAAGTCCACAAGCGGCGCGCTGATTGGCTGACGCTACCACCGTCGAGCGTGGGAAAGCGCCTTGGCATACCTTCGCAGCTCAAGCCGGCTCGTGTTGGGTTGTATAAAAACCCCGGCGACCGTGGGAGAGTTACACTCACTCGTGTGCTCTAGTGGTTCACAGATTACCTCAGCTAGCAATTTGGCTGCATTCCACTTTTAGCAATGGAGACTTTAACAGAAAACAGAATGCCAGAGCGGGTCTCATCCCACAGAAGGGTGAGTTGTCTTTGGTATTGTTTACTTTTTGTCGACGGGCGAGTTCACATGTCACATGTCGGCAAGACAAGGTCCACCTAACTTCCGTGATTGCTTATAAATCGATTTAATGTTTCGTCTGGCATGTTTGCATTTTTTTCATAAGATTTTGGTAACTTTTGGATAATGTTAATATCAGTTTGTTAATTTCTATTTTAAAGTCATCGGTGTTCCTAGGAATTCCTACATTCGGAAAGCAGGTGACTTTGTACAAATATTTATGAAGTTTATTTTTTATTTGGTAGATAAAAACAAAATTCAAGTATTTGCTTAAATATCACGTTTATATACTCTGAGATTGTTATGCTTTAGCAATCACCCAAAGCCTAAGATGTGAGAAATTTATGCGCTTTTCAAACCGCCACATTTTGTAAACAAGTCATTTCAATGTTACAACGCTTGTTTTGTGTCGCCTGCTCCACCCTGTCACGTGTTATAACTGAATGTTGTCTATTCCAGGCCAACAAACCGTTGGTCGAGAAGCGGCGCCGTGCTCGTATCAACGACAGCTTATCACAGTTGAAATCGCTGCTCCTCCAAGCTATGAAACAAGATGTAAGTATTGAAATGTACATTTAATGATCATACTTTCGTAAACCTCTTTACTTTTCATGTGAACAACACAATTTTAATTCGATATTTCCTAAATACTATTTCAGTTATATTATGCATGTTATTTATTAAAGCTTACTATACAGATGTGTTTAAATAAGCTTTATGACCGTTTTAACATTTACTTTAATCATTTCAGAGCGCACAATTCTCCCGCCTTGAGAAAGCTGATATCCTGGAAATGACTGTCAAGTACCTGCGCCATATGCAGAGACAGCACGTGTCCACTGACGTGACCTCCGACCCCGGAGTTGCTGCCAAATACCGTGCCGGGTTCAACCAATGTGCAAACGAGGTGCTCAATTACTTCCAGTCTTCTAACGGTGTCAAAGAAGAAGTGAAGTCATCGCTTGCTGATCATCTTGGGAAATGTCTGTCAATTGTGACCCCAGCTCCCTCATCCATCACAGAACATCAGCAGACGACATTCCATGACTCGAAACAGACGACTTACGCAGCACGTGCTGAGAGCGTATCTCCTGTCAACGGCCAAACCAGATGTTTACAGCCGCTTCAGATTCAGATCCCGGAGTCGGCTGACATGATGACGTCATCCCCAAACAAGCAGACGACACCCACCAGTCTCCTTCTCATGCCGCTCGCTCACTCTACACCTGTTGTTCCAGTTGTGCACGTGCAGGATCACGTGATGTCAACATCCCGCGAGAGCAGTCCCGACAGCTTCAGTGTGGCGACGAACTTTAATGACTATAAAAACATCACAAATATCAGAGTGCACCCTTACCACAGCGACGTCGAGTACATGCAGCAGACGACGCGACATGTCTCCTATCCCGTTCATCCCGTACCGCGCATGTCAACAGGTACCCGGATGTATGAATCTGTGAGCCCTGTTCACCGTTACTCACCACCACAGTGTGCCTTCCAGGAGGAAAAGGTGTGGCGTCCCTGGTAACCACGGAAACGCCAATTTCCGAGGTAACCACAGTTACGTAGAACTTATGACATTCTCAAACTGCCAAGAAATGACTTTTGCAAGTGCCTACTGCGGTTCTTTTGCCGCTCTTGTTATATTTTTGATACATTTATTTTTGTGTTGTGTGTAACACTGTTGTTTAGAAACTTTGATATATTAGACTCCGGCTTCACACGAAGCGCGATCATTCCCACACTTCACTACCGCATCTTCTTCTATCTGGAGTGGACCAGGTCTTCATCTTTTAATCTGTTGGTCCACGACTTCATCTCATCACATCTGTAAAACAGATGAAAACTTCTCGCGCTGAACTTTCACCTTTCATAATACACCCATTATATGATATGTGTTGCGATGACGTCACGGTTGATGACGTCACATGTATTGTCTTCCATGCTCACTTTGGTGCTTCTGAAACACGTATGATCGTTAAAAACGGATACTTGTAATGCCATAAACCGTTATATTTTTCTACATGTTTATATGTATAAATAAATATTTTCTTAAACAAATTATGGTCGTTCTTCTTACTCATGTTTCTTTTGCTCGTCTCGTTTCATGCTGTTGATCACGGGATTGTCTGGCCCAGGCTCATTTATTTACAGACCGCCGCCATAAAGCTGGAATATTGCAGAGTGCGGCGTAAAACCACACTCACTCACTTCATTTTCCCTCACCTGCGATATATTGGTTGTAGTGTAGCCTAGTTGTTATAACGTCTCTTCAGTCCAGTAGCACGGAATTCCTTTATGGGGGACAGTTAAGCACATTCTGATTTGCTGGGTATTTTATGACAATTGCTAAAAGCGGCGTAAATCAAGCCATAGGTAAAATAACAGCATCAGCCAGAATCACTTTTTTGTGATACATCACTGCTGAATGAAACTAATCACTATCACAATTAATTGCCTCAAACATTCCAAAAGTACGATAGTTGGTAGATAATTATTTGTACCCGTCATCGAAAGCAACCTGGATTAGTCTTGGGGCGGTGGGGTAGACTAGTAGTTAAACGTTCGGTCGTCACTGCCGAAGATTGACTGACTGAGCAATATTCCAGCAATATCGCGGCGGGGGACACCAGAAATGGCCTCCAACTTTGGGCACATGCACTGCCGAAGACCACAGGTGTTATGTGTAAGGCCCATTTCTGGTGTGCCCCCGCCGTGATATTGATGGAATATTGCTAAAAGCGGCGTAAAACCATACTCACTTTCTCAATGGATTAGCCTAGTTTCTTATCATCCATATTCAACCTTTGCCAATTTAATCACAGTATTTTGTGAACGATCATATGCAAGTTGAAAAAAAATCAAACCATACTTTCCTCCCAGTACCTTTCTCCCACAGGGGCTTGTAACGCTAGAAACTGCCACCAAGGCATATACTGTCACTGACGAGGTCTTAGTACTATATAAAAGGATAATACTAAGACCTCGTCAGTGACAGTATGTGCCTTGATGGCAGTTTTTAGCGTTACAAGCCCATGTGCTTTCTCCCTCAACTTACTTACACTGATGCAGTGCACCCAAAGTTAACAACGTCTTGACAAACCAACCCCTTTCTCTCTCAGGAGCGCAGACTATTGTTTAAAAAAAAAAAGTAGTCTTGGAATATCCACTGGTGGCCTCCATGGCAAGGAAGACGTGGTACCCTTTCTGTCCAAGGGCCCCTAGGGGTGTAGTACTAACCATACGTAACCGGCTACAATTAGGGACTGAACAAATAACTTTCCAACAATTGAAGTGATTTTCTCAGGCTCGACTGATTGTCCAGCAATTTGCAGATAATCTATGATAAGCCCTGCCCTATGGACTTCCTGATAGGAGCGACTCGCTGATAGCAACCATGTTATCTGTTGCACGTCTGCGGAGATACCCCGCCCCGACGGAAGTTACGTAATCACGTGTTATCTGACTGTCATCTCCAGACTAATCCACGTCATATATCGCGCAGCTCCGAGACCCTCACATATCTGTTTGATATCAGTCTTCGTTTCTTCTTGTCTTCTTCCGCCAATAGTTCTTACATCATTTACTGTCCGCATTAGCCCACCATAAAGTAAAGCCAGAGGGCGAGATTTTGCGAGAAGATACGAGATCGAGAAGGCGGATAACGTTTTTAAATTCATGCAGTGTCCTTAAAAAATGTCATTTCGCAGTTATCTCATATCAATAAAAACTTTTTACACAAATGAACATACATGGAGTGGAGATAGAGTTATAGTTATCTATGTTACACATTGTTTTCCGGGTTTCAGCTTGATCAGACTGGTTACCTAGGATACTGCACATATAAGTCTAGTCCATCGTAGGCGTGTGTCTTCGACTCCCAACAACTTGTAGAATTGTGTGAGCCAATTTCTTTAGGTTACTAGCATTGATGTTGCTGGAATATTGCCAACAGCGGCGTAAAACTGTATCCAATAACACTCTCTCCCGTAGGGCAGGTCCAGCGAGACATTGAATGCCAGTGTTGGCAATTAATTATATCTTTACAATTTGTAAATGAAAATTATTTGTATTTGTGTCATGAGATTGTCGAGTAAAAGAATTAACATTGAGTAAGGTTGGTTTGTTGTTGAACGCCGCACTCAACAATATTCCAGATACATGGCAGCAGTCTGTAAATAATCGAGTCTGGACCAGACAATCCAGTGATTAACAACATGAGCATCAATCTAAGCAACTGTAATACGATGACACGTGGCAACCAAGTCGGACACTGATGAAGGACTCAGACCAGGTGTTAAGAACAACTTTGGACTAGACAAACCTCGCTAATCGGCATACCTCGGTATTCCGGCCAGGTGGTTGGTGTTATTTATGTTAATTGCATCTCTTAGGTGTTGGTTTCGATCTGTGATATTCATGTACATTCCTTTTCCGTTGTCACCCGTTGTTTGCGACAGGTCGACATTCGAAAAAAATGTTTGTTCAGAATTTCCAGAAACGGTAAGACTGATTTTGTTTAATTATTCAAAATCAAATAATTGAAACTGTTTGAGTTTATGAGGTTACACTGCATGCAGATAATGATTATTCTCGCCACTGTCGCCCTCATACAGAGCCACCATTCTATCAAGGATCCACATCTGCAGTCATAACGCTGGGCTGCTGTATTGTGTTCACTTACTTTGTTTACTTGTAATTCAATATCTCAGTAAACTTTTATAACGGTTCACTTCAAATATATATCAATAGGTCTGGATAAATGAGAATCAGTCACATATTTCGACTCGAAATACCAACGAACTGATTTCCTTTCTGGATTTCAATAAATTATAATTATTCTCACAATTTAAAAAAAATGAAATTCATTTCGACGCAACCAACGATGAAGAAAGGTTCTACTGATATTTGTGATCATTTCCAACATCGTGTTGATCTCATTCTTCAAGCAACGTTATGGACGCACTGATATAACGCACTTATTTGTTGTCAAAAGTTTCACTTCATCCACCGAGGTGTTTCAACACATTTCAAAATACTGAGTGTCATCGCATCGTGTCAAAAACAATATGGACTGCTTGTGGATCCATCCATCAACTATGATGTTCCACAATGTCCCCTTCTGATCACAAAAGATGTAACCGAACCAATTTCTTTGCAACCTGACTAAAAACGAGTATCTACAGCAGGACAATTCCGTTCCGATCTAGTTGTTTAAAAGCGTTATAAACACGGTGTGTACAGTGACTGGTTTGTCTTCGTGAGGTGCTTAGCGAGAACATCCCATTTAGCCCCACGCACGAGTGACCGCACCACGGGGGCACCTCAGTGTCTATTTACAGGGGTGCAGAATACCCTGGGAAAGCGAGTAGTGGGAGGAATATTCCCACACTGGTGAGGGGTAGCGTTTATCTCCCTGGCACGCGTTCCTACACCGTCACCATACCAGAACATCTTGACTGACGTGACGGACACGCCGGGTTTCCAGAAGGGCGACCCCTCGTTGACTTTTGACCAATGAGATCGCGCTATTGTCGCGGGAGCGGAGTGCACTGTCTCGTGCTTAACGGGCCCACGCGATGCGCCTGCTGTTTTGGATCTCGGACCGTGGGAACTCGTCTTCAACAAGTGTCAAACCAACAGCAGTTGCCTCCCTTGATATGATTTCACTGCAGCACGGTCGTGTGCAGTAGATGAGGGTTCTTCAGGTTTAAATCACTTGTTGAAATGGCTGTTCACATAATGCACGGGGGCAAGCCTCCATTTTTCTAAAACACGAGCCAACATATGTCGACTTGGAGACAACATTCCCTGACGATACTGTGAGTCAGATATCAAGACAATGACACTTATTTTAAGGGTTAGTATGGTTGCGATGTCGTTTTAAAAAAAAAGGGGGAATCTATTACGCTCCGTGGATTCAATACGCGTTGTCACTGCAGATAAAATTCGCCATGATGATTATTGAATACAATTATGTTATGAGGTTCAGCACGGGATCACAAACACGTGATGTTGTGGGACATGCCTTTCAAAAAAGGAGGTACTCACATTACTGGTGCCAAGTCAATTAAATAAGTCAATTACAGTTTAAATCAAATTAAAACGTTAGCTGGATTTAATGTCATCGTGATAAACTATGCTATGCTATGGTGTACAAGAAGTGCCCTTGTTTAAAATAAAGTAAATTTATTTTTGTATTCCATAATTTAAACTAACCGCAATTCCCTTTTGTATTCTCGATATGTTACACAGCCATTATCACAACATATGCAAATAGTTATACGTGTGACCTGTTTCCAGTAGATCATCCACTGGGTGGTTTTTAAGGTGTCCTCCCATTACGCAGACAGCCAGTTCGCAGACACCTTAAAACAACAACATTTA
>VKKT01005542.1:56895-67164 GCA_008038995.1 Haliotis laevigata | reverse complement strand
TTCAAATTGGAGTGAAATGCACGCATTTTTGTGTGAAACACAAAAACTTCATGCAAAAAACATGAAAAACATGAAAATGATTTCGTTTGGGCGATATGGTCAAGAATAAGGGGCAACAACGGCAAAACCATCTTCGAATGCTTGGTTCTATAATGGTATACTTTGTTGTCCTCAAAGGAATGCATTTGGAACGTATGTCTTTTGCGGTTCAGTATATAAAAAAAACAAAACCAGCAGCAACAACTGCTGGGAAAACTTTACAATGTCCCATGCGATTGTGGAAACGCCAAGACCACATAAAACCCGAATCACAGACCATCAGAGCACTGTATGAAAACTGGACTATCAGATGAAATCCAAGATATCGCGAGCACAGTATCCAGTTGGACACAGCCAAAACCCTAACAACCAACCTCAAAGACTTTAAACTCAGGAAACACCCAAAAAAAGCTTTCTGCTTTAGAGGACTTCAGGGATCAATCAACCGTAATCGAGGTTACTACATACCTCCTGAATACTACCAGCCAGTCAAAGATCCTCATCATCGATAGTGTTGGACATACACAATTAAATACAAGTAGGTAATAACCAGTCATCGACGGAATGTAAAATAACTAGAGATCACAGATATGGATATAAAACTATCATGGAAAACTGAAATATTTTAATTAAAGCAGACGATACAATATAAAACACGGGATATATATTGCCAAGAACTCAAGGTAGATCACAATACTAGGAACCATCGGGACTTACATTACTTTGCTACCTGCATGGACCCTAGCTGGATTTATGCCATCCTCTCAGCCGCTGGCGATGGTAGGAAGATTTAGCCGAAATGTAAAATCACAAAAATACCACGATTAAAAAGTATGGTGGAGCAAAATTGACTTTGAAGGGTTTTGGGACTTACAATATTGATTATATAACTTATATGTATAACTGTATTTCACAAAACACTGAGGACGCAATAAAGAAGTTTGTAGTATTTTAACAGGCTTTGAAAAGCCCTCGATCAACGGGGTTGTCCTGAGCAGGCTATAAGCGAACAGGGACCCGTGAAGAACCACCTCTGCGTCGTGTGTGCTTGGTAACGCTGAGAGCTCTTCAGTCCCCTGTGTGGACCCGGGGTAATTTGGTCCACAGCACCCCATTGCTGGTCGTAAGACCAAATTGGACAACCTTTTTGCCGTGGGTTGCGCACCTGTGTCGGTGGAGGAAGGGAGTCTAGTGGTTGAGGGCACTGGAAACAGGACCAGATGTTCCTGTTGCTTAGCACACCACTTCGCCCCTTACTTCACCCAGACAGGTGGTAGAATTGGCCCGATTCTATCAATCGGTTGGTCACGCCAAGCCCTGTGCATGGTGACTTTTCTTGTACATTTAACCTCTTATTTGGCCTTGGTCATTTCTATTTCTATTTGTAATATACAAACTATTGATTGGTTTCATTGTCTCATGGGCCAATCCAGTGATGTTGACCTCCAAATTCAGTATGTATCCTATTTCTTGCCATGGGCAGAACCACCCTGACATTTAATTTTAATTTAGATATACAAATACTGCTTTTTGTGTCATAGTCTCTGGAGTATTACACCCCTGCATCCCTGCTGTCAGCATCTCGGAGATCCGGTGCTGCATGACATTGACCTTGTTGACACTTTATGGTGGGTAAGGAGCAAGGGGGCTGAAACATTTTTCCTTTTCATCATGACATTACAAATGCCTGGTTAAAATCGAATTGAAACTGTCAATCAAAGAAATATGTCTACAAATGATGATTCCTGGGCTCGTTTCCTGGTGATAGAAGCATTGGATTATCTCCCCCATAAAACTCAATTCTTTTGCTATTTCCAAAGCTGTATCTGGAATTTGTGGGGATGTCAAAAACGTTAACCGTCTTCGTAGTGATTCGCTTCTTGTGGGGTGTATCTAAACGGATAATGCTGAAATTGCCAATAAGCCTGGCGAAACTTTCGTCAAACATTCTTCTTCGTCAAACTACGTCCCTGCATTTCAACAATTCCAGAAACAACAGGCGAAGAAACCTATACAATGTAACTTGGATAATCTCGAAAACTGTAATGAATTATTTTCATTACATGAACTATATGCTGCCTTGAGCAAGTTCATGATTATCAGCTCTTAAAGCATTTGCCCGAATTATGTCTGAAAACAACTAAATATATTTGATACGATATGGACTACAGGAAATTTCCCAACTACGTGGCGTAATGCCATTGTAGTCCCCATTCCAAAACCTGGCCGGTATCAAACTGATCCGTCTAATTACAGACAAATCTCTTTAACGAGTTGTGTCTGCAAAACTATGGAACGAATGGTAAACAATAGACTAACATGGTATCTTATAACGAATAACCTTATAACAAATATTCAATGTGGTTTCAGGAAAATCGTTGTACCATTGATCATTTAGTACGCTTAGAATCCTTTGTCACAAATGCTATAGTGAAAAAAACGACATGCAGGATCGATATTCTTTGATCTGGAGAAAGCATACGACACTACCTGGAAGCATGGCATTTTAAAGGATTTACATGACTTTGGTTTGCGTGGTCGTTTACCCCTTTTTATATCACAGTTTTTAACCGACAGGCAATGTCAGATCCGAGAGGGATCAACCCTGTTTGACCATTATAATAATGATCAGGGTGTCCCACAAGGGAGTATTGTGTCTGTCACATTGTTTAGTATTAAGATCAACAGTTTATCCAGTGTTTTAAATGATTTATTTGATGGATCACGTTTTGGAGACGATTTTGATATTTCTTGTCGCAGTAAAAATATGCATACTATTGAACGATCACTGGTCCGTTCAAAGCCTGATTATGGCTCGATCGTATAAGGTGGAGCCTGCAAAAGCATCTTAAAATTTTAGATTCTGTCCACCACCAAGCTCTAAGGCTCTGTCTTGGTTTATTTAGAACTTCACCTGTTGACAGCCTCTACGTCGAGGCTGATGAACCATCTCTTAACCAACGCCGCAACAAAACTATTTTCAAACGAGTCAAACCCTGCATATAACTGTTTCTTTAATCCCCTGTATGAGGATCTGTACAACAAGAAGTCTTCTTTTGTTCCGCCTCTAGGTATAAGAGTGAAACCTTTCCTTTCTGCTGCTGGCATTGAGCTAGATCATATACATCCTTCCCGTCTTCTTTCTTCTCCTCCTTTGCAATTGGTGGGGCATAAGTTGACCTTACACTGACAACATTTAAAAACTCAGAGACTAATGAATAACAATATAGACAAGAATTTAATCAATTAAAAAGTATATATAATACATACAAATCCTTATTTACATATGGATCCAAGGTGGTGTAGTTGCTTGTGCCACTGTCATTGGATCCAGGACAATATCTCCTCGATTGCCTGACAATAGCTCTGTTTCCCCAGCAGAAGCAAAATATATTAAAGAACACCTTAAACATTAACAATATATAATCTATTCAAATTCTCTGTCTTGCCTTTAGGCTATTAAACATCTGTTTTGTAAACATCTACATTTAGTAGAAATTATTGAATTATATAATGATCTTGCTACTGGCCAATACGACATCATTCTCTGTTGGTTACCCAGCCACGTTGGAATTTCTGGTAACACAATGGTCGATTTTGCTGCTGTGACACCACTTCTTATTCCATACTCTTATATCATAAGCTTATATCCGTGATTTAATGCACAAGAGGTGGGACACCCAAGTAGGTATAAATAAATTACATGAAATAAAACCCTACTTGGGTTGTCAGTCCAGATTTGAAGAGGTCATCATGCGACGATGCAGTATTGACCATAATAGATATACCCATGAATACCTTCTTTGAGTGGCATTGTTTAGAAGTTGGAGAGTAATATACAGACAAACTTTATGGATAAACATCTTCTTTATTCGGTAGATGCGACGTTTGGATACAGATTCTTGTATCGTTGTCAAACAAGTATGCAAGTATGCTTGACAACGATACACGAATCTGTATCGTCGCATCTACCGAATAAAGAAGTTGTTTATCCATAAAGTTTGTCTGTATATCATGAATACCTGTTAAAAGGTGAGTATCCTCCGTTTTGTGTCCCTTGTGATGAAAGAATCACAGTCAAGTATGTCCTGCCTGAGTGTGTTGATTTTTTCATCACAAGGGATACATATTTCAGCGTTAAAACTGTTAAAGATCGTTTTACTAATGTTAATTATCGTTTAATCATTGACGTTTTAAAAGAAATAGAATTATAACTTAACATTGGATGACAACTGTGTAAATAGATTATTTTTTTTGGTGAAGTAGTTAAAATTAAAAACTGATATTGTTAGTGGCTGTATCCTCGAAGGGGGGTTAGGTACTGTTAAATTATTCTCCTCTTGAGAAATTTATACGTGCTGCCATTTTACCCGCAGCATTATGTGTCATTTTGATATAGGCTAGATTGTCCAAAATTGCTGATATCTGAAGGAATGGTGTAAATCCAACTAGGGCCATGCAGGAAGCAAATGTACTGTAAGTCCCCTTGGTCCCTAGTATAGTGATCTACATTCAGTTGTTGGCGATCTATAGCCTGTTTTTAAATTGTTTTGTCCAAATAGTGCTATAAGTTTTAACTTTCTACACTAGTTTTAGTTGTAAATGTGATTTTCCAGTTGTTTTACTGTCCTTTGACGACAGGTGTTTATAATATACACATGTTCCGTTTCAAAGTCGGATATGTTCTCGTCACGACATGGCTGAAATATTGCCGATCTCACGGTTAATGTTAACTCACTCACTCACTCTAAGCGACCAATCAAATGATAGTCGAAACAAATGGTACCCCAATACTGCCTGAAACTATTGGCATATACCGGACCATCGATCATGTGACCTGAAGGTATTTACTTTACCAATATTAATCTTATGGCTAACTGTTTCTCTTGTATTCCGTTTCTATTTCTAGCCGCAGAATTGAAAAGAGTAAGTAAATATGTTATGTACTCATTTCGTAGAGTTACCAATACTGATTCCTATAAGTAGTTCAAGTATAAAGTTCTGTCAATCTTTCATTACGTCTCGGTGAAAATTATTGCCGTAAGATGCCAATGAAACTGATAATTTCACCAGGTAATTAGCTTCCTTAAACCGACGGCGTTAATTCTGATATCACCGACATGATCGTGAGGATTCTTAAGTATTTGGGGGTTGCCATGATTTAACATGTCCTTAAAACACATTTAGATATTGTCAATGTGAACACTAAACTCGCAGTCTGAAATCCTGTCCTAGACAATATATATTGATGGGCCTACTGTCCGTGGGCCAACAACAGCAATAATATGCATAGTGTAAAGCCTTCCACCAACGATTGCAGTGTAGCCACAACAGCAATAATATGTCTAGTGTAAAGCCTTCCACCATCGGTTGCAGTGTAGCAACAACAGCAATAATATGTCTAGTGTAAAGCATTCCACCATAGCAGCAAGAGCAATAATATGTCTAGTGTAAAACCTTCCACCATCGATTGCAGAGTAGCAACAACAACAATAATATGTCTAATGTAAGGCCTTCCACCATAGCAACAACAGCAATAGTATGTCTAGTGTAACGCCTTCCACCATAGCAACAACAGCAATAATGTGTCTAGTGTAAAACCTTCCACCATCGATTGCAGTGTCGCAACAACAGCAGCCGACATTGCACAAAAGTATGTGATCAAGCTCATGATGTAATCTCTATTTCTGGGTTGTAAGGCTGTATGTAGTTTGCCAGACATTGCCATTGAGGTTTGAACAGTATATAGAGAACAAGTTTTTAACTGCTATTAAGTAGCATTGATTCTCACATGTTCATCGGTTTGCTTCAGACATGCTGATGTCAGTAATGAGGACGAGATCTGGTTCTCAGCCATCAGAAAGCAGTGTATTATGTAAGTACATACTGAATGCTCTATTTCTGCTCGTCGACTCCAAATGCGTTCAAAGACAAATATATCTAGCATGCATATGTCTAGTTTCTAACACTCACCATTAGTCTATATTCGCTGTTAGGGAAATGATACTTTGGACATGACCCCTCTTGTTAATTCTCGGGTACACGCGTTAAAGATCACAGATCAGTATAGATATATTGTGGTCCAGTGACAAACACTGTGAAAACACAAACCATGTTCAGTGACAAAGGAAAGTCTATAGCTTCAGTCTTCATCTTTCCAGATACAGCAAGAGACAAGATGAAAGTAGAGGATGATCAAGAGTTTCCGGATACTGAAGGTAACACTGACATTACAGCATATATGACGTTGGTTGCTATTTTATTGGTGTAAATCTTGTAAATGATTTGTTTATTCTTTCATGTGCGTCCTGTTTGTTGACACATAATTGGTGGATTGTAAGTGCTGACGGTAGAGCTTATTTCTTAAACAAGTTTGCTTATGTTTAGCAGCAGTGCATATCTTTAAGAACGGACGTTATATGTGCTGATTTTGGTGTTCTAGTAACAATCCTGGCAGCAGTGTGTTGGCTCTTCTGGAGTTTGTACAGCTGACGTTTACTTAATCCTATTAGTAAGCTGTCAGAATAGTCAAGTCTAGAACGAACAGGCGTTTTCACAAGTGTTTAAGTGGCATTTGGTTGATAAAACGGATATGGTAGAATAAAGTTTTAGAAAGTTTATCTGTTTGTTGTTCCATTGTAGGCTGATAATCAATAATAACGTCAAGGTTTCTTACAAAATAACCAACAGGGATTGGTTGTTGGTGGTTTATAGCCTGGTTTTGATGATGGAATGAATACATTGAATTTACTGTCTTCTTATCTCAATTATGGTCAGGTTGGTTTTATTTTAAAACCCACCTTTTTTACTGTCCCTTGTCGACAGATATTGTACAATGGTTACCTTGTTTTCATCGCTATATGGCTGTAATATTGCCGACGCAATGATGTCAGGCATCCCGTTTTAGTGCCTATCAACAATTTTCTCATCATTTAGCTTCAACACATTTGATGACATCCAGGGCTTGTCTTCAGTTGTGCAATCAGCATTACGTTGCAGGGCCTCCTTGACGTTCCCGGGTTTGAAGTTGTCGATCACCTGACTTTCATCGGCATATTATTCATGGTCTATTTTGTTATTTTCTATCACTGTACCCAGACTAACTGTATAAAGCAAAGTATCACAGGGCGCAGCACAGATCCTTGAGGTTCTCCACACGACAGTGAGAAACATTTAGACTCTTCTTGATTGAGGAAGACGGTTTGTGATCTATGTCTCAGGTATGGCGCAATCGCGGCAAGCACAACATCTGTAATACCCATCTCCAGCTAAAGTCTTGAGAGTCGTAGCTTGTGTGGTCCACAGTGTCAAACGCTCTGTAACGATCTAAGTGTTAATGAACCAATATTCCCATCATCGACTCGACTTTTGAGCTCATTCACGACTCGCAACAAAGCATTTTCTGTGCTGTGGTTATCACGACAGGCGGACTGAAACTCATCCATAAGTCCAGTTTCTGTGAGATGATCTTTAAGTCTTAGATTAACTGCAATTTCGATGGTTTTGGAGATAAAAGAAAGATTTGACGTAGGTCTATGGTTTCTGAGAAAAATTGGTTCTATATCGCTTTTCGTGAGAAGACGCATCACAACAGCAGATTTGCGAGAGGCTGGAAAAATTCCAGTGATTATACTCAGGTTCACCAAATTAGTTATGAAAAAAGAACTACATGTGCATCGAAATAGTCCAGCAACGTCGTTATGGGAGTAGGATCCCCAAAACAAACTGTGTCCGTTGATGACAAAATGATCAACTCAACTTCTTGTTGGGTGAAGGCTCAAAAGTGGATAGTTTATTACAATTTCGTACGTCAACACTACTCTCTGGTGGCATTGAGCTACTCGCAGAGATTTGTAGACCCTGTTGGATGGCTTTAAATTTGGTAACAAAATATTCCGAAAACTCATTAGTTAGAACCTCATCACAATCATGCTCACGAAAATTGGCATTATCTTTCTTACCAAGGAACTGATTCATGAATTTGTGCCACTTCTCCGAGTTACCTTTCATTCCTAATATTTTATGCAGACAATAATCGGCCTTGGATTTCCTTATGACCTTATTGAGTTCATGTCTTCTTCACCTATAAATCTGTTGATATTGTACGTCAGATTTTCAAGACTTGCGCCATTGCCGTTGCGCCACTCTCGCGTTGCTTTCATCATTGTACCGGACCTTCTGTTCTGAACTGGAGCATGTTCATGTTTGGATCTGTTGACATTTCACTCAGGAATAGTGAGTAAAGAATATCCATCCTAAAATTCTCTTTGATAATGCTTTTAATATTCCAACATTTAATATTCTGACATCTGATTATAAATTACTTTAACATAAAAAAAACAAAGAGGTATTATCAGAAGTAACAACCCAATCCAGTGCATGGACAGACTTGTAGGCAGGCTCGAACAAGATTTTGCATATTCAACAAGTTCACTGTTTTCTCCCAACTCAACAATGACTGGCACCCATGAAGAGCCACCTCCTCGTGGTTGGTGCTGGGTAACGTTAACAGCTCGTCAACCCCCTGTGTGACCCAGGGGGCATATTGGTCCACAGCACCCCATTGCTGGTCGTAAGATCGAATAGGTCAACCTGTTTGTCGTGGGTTGCGCCCCTGTGTCGGTGGAGGATTGGAATCTGGTGATTGAGGGCACTGGGAGCATGGAACCGTGTTCCTTTTGCCCAACACACCATTTCGCCCCTTACTTCACCTAGACGGGTGGTAGAATGGCCCCGATTTTTGCACATCTAACTCTTTTTGGGTGGTGGCCATTTTGATTTTCTGTTTACAAATTATTTATATATTTCATTGCCTACAGTCCTATGTCAGAAGGCGGTGGCTCATGGGCCAATCTGGCATTGTTGACCTCCCGGTTCTATTTGTCCTCAGGTAAATGTCTAGGGCGGAACCAGCCTTATTTTTACTCTGTTTGACTATTGTAGCTACCTGTGTCTCTTTTGTTGGATCCATGTTAATGTCAAATATGTTCTTGTCACGACGAGGCTGAAATATTGCCGATGTGACGTTAATTCTTAACTTATTCTTAACACTCACACACTCACTCACTCTTTTGTTGGAGTAAAGTATCCCTGTAACCCTGGTGTTCATAGTCGGCTTCCACTTCGACAGCGTCGTTATTGACTCTGGGTGGGTGGCAAACAGGGAAGTTGAATGATTTTGTCTTTTCATGGCTAACTTACAATCCGCTGGTTCTCGATTGAAAAATGAAAGAAGGCATCTAGATCCAGAAATTATTTCCTCTGATGACGAAGGTTTTTCACAAGTTAATGCTGAGTCATGCCACGTGTTCTGGTGGTGGATCGAATTAATAGGACAACTCTTAAGTTTAATCCTTTTGTCGTGTCCAAGGCTGTTGAAGACATTTGAGGAAAAGTCAAGAACGTAACGCGTCTATGACACAGATACCTGCTAGTTGAATGTTCAGGGCGACAACAGTCTAAGTTATCTTGAATTCACTCAAAAATAGCCATTTTGGAACCATTGAAATTTCTGTCTCTATTCATAAAATATCTAAATTCTTGTAGAGGTGTAATCCGTGATCGTGCCAGATGTCTGTCTGGTATGTCCGAGGATGAGATAGCGCTAGAGCTGAAGTCTCAAGGAGTGACGTCTGTGAAGAGATTTACCAGGGAGCAGCAAGACAGGGTTGTTCAAACAACCACTTATCTTCTTACATTTGCATGTGTGTGTGTGTTTGTGTGATCAACATGGTTTTTTGAAACCAATAGCCTTCAAGTATTCAATGTGATTTCAGGAAAATGTGTAGTCCCATTGATCATCTGGTACGCTTAGAATCCTTTGTTAAAAATGCTATAGTAAATAAAGAACATGCAGTATCGATATTCTTTGACCTCAAAATACTGCCTTGTTGAACACCCTGGTCCTAATTAAAAATGGTCAGACAGGGTTGATCCAACACGACCTTGAAATTGCCAGTCTACTAGAACTGTAAAATTAAATGAGGCAAACGTCTCTCAGACCAAAGTCATGTAAATCTCTTAAAATACAGTTTTTCCATGTATCATCAGCTTTTCCTAGATTGATACAGCATACTGGTTATATACAATGGAATTTTTAACGAATGATTCTAGGGCTTATTTGAGTTGAGTTGAGTTGAGTTGGGCTTTACGTCACATCGGCATTGTGCCAGTCATATAGTGACGAGAACAAGTCTGCATTAATATACATTGTAAGTACAAAGTGGTTTC
>VKKT01005542.1:13015-27665 GCA_008038995.1 Haliotis laevigata | reverse complement strand
TATGAAATAAAAGTAAGAACGAAACTATGCTATGTATTTTGTTTTTACCTTGGGAATGGTTTTGGATGTATTCCATCTATTTACCAGGTAACATTTTTGTATGACCCATGTGGTTGAAATAACATAGAACCTCCATTGTTCTCTGGAGGCAGTGGACTTGARAATCCTTACATGCTCCACTGGTTTGTTGTTTTAAACATCACAAATGTCTACTTCCAGGTATGTAACCAATTAAAGGTCTATGTGAAAGATGTTTTTAGAACAATAACTAGAAACACTCAAACAACGCCCTGTAGTATTTCAATAGCGGATCAGATCAGATCGGCAATATGGAAGATAATTTAGAAATTTAGAGAAAAAGGCAAGGGAAACTCATAAGTATTCAACATAAGCATAACAGCATTGAAAAGTAGTACTCCGATAGTTGCTGATAACTTCCGTCTGATATGATAAACTGACTGAAGTACTGTTAAACGCAACCAAAGTTGCGCTTGGAACGAACCAAGTCACTGTGTGCGTTAGAGCATGATTAGGCACACACTAATTAGTACACATGGTAGAGAAAACAAGCGAGTGACCTATCCCTGCTGTAGATTATCCCTGGTTAAAGTGAATCCCTTTTTTTCTTTCAGGCTCATCATAGACTCAATCAAAGGTGTTTGGTCTCTATTCGGGCCGCCTAAGGCCGGGCTTTTATAAACAACTTAAACATTACAGATTTAGCCTGAAGTGTGTTTACACCTACAGAATGAATTATATATGTACCGAAATATTATTATTATGATTATTATTATATGATATTTATATGGCGCACATATCCAGGCAACTAGTGCTTTTTCCCTCTATCACTGGATGTCAATCTCAACAGCACATCGTATTATCAATCTCAACTCCCTGGGCATTATACAACTCTTGCAGCGACTAGGCGCACCGAGTTATTGTGGCTTACTCATCCTAACGAGGTACCCATTCACAGCTGGGTGGACTGGCACACAGAGAGTCACAGTACTTTGTCTAAGTTCACCGCACGTTGCTGTACCCGCAACTAGGCGTTTGCACGTATTCATGTGGCCACCACCTTGTCATATACCAACGAACCGCCTCAGTGGTGTAGTGGCTAGAGCGTCCGCCCGGAGAGCGGGAGGTCGCGGGTTCGATCCCTAACCGCGTCTTTTCAAAAATAGGTTAAAATATGGTACTTGTTTACTGTGTACAACAAGGACTGTTAGGCTCGGAGTCAGTATACTGTGTCTAAGTGGGGTATTCATCCTTAACTGCGGCATGATATCTCAGTGGCAAGCACTATAAAACCAGCTTCAGTCTGGGCTAGTACAAGCAGCCGCATATACACATACACACGCATGAACGTCGTCATATGAGCGAAATATTCTCAAGTATGACGTTAAACCCAATTTCACCTCACCTCACCTACCAACGGATTCGTGGGTTCTTTAAAGTGCACAAGGTTGTGTATTGTACACTAGGGTTTGTGACAACACTGAAAGAGTCGACACACAAAGTTGACTCCAAGGTTTTTACGCCCGGTCACAGATGGGCTCGATCCCATCACCTCAACCTCGCTGGATCACTAGCCTTGTGCTTTAGCCAGTTCGCCCACCGCGCAGCCACTTAAAAAGAGTCTCAAAGTGAAGAATTTGCTCAAATTGAAGATCTCTTACCACATTCATCCATGACTATGTTCACATTAAGTTTTAATCAATTGCATGCGATAGTAGCGTAGCAATCGGCAAAGGGGTCGGGTAGGGTCGGGTAGTGTCCGGCCTTGTCATAATGTATTATACTGTGAAGCATTTCGAGGCTGGGGTCATCTCAAATGTGTTATGTTTTTTAACGTCTTTAATCCTCACAAAGACACTAGGGCCTGTGCTCAAACCATCTGTCATTAATTACCTGTCATGAGCTTTCAGTGGTATTGAAAGCTCTCGCCTATTATTTCATTAATAAATTGTTTCACGGCTAAGTATGTAATCACTGGACACTTAAACTATGCGAAGTAATGCCATGGAACACGTTACCTAATTACAGTATGACGTGATATTTCATAGTAGATGATTTGAGAATACAGAAGCACTGAAAAAGCATGGTCTTTACCACCAAGCATAACACTGGTGACCCAATTCAGGATCGAGTGATGACTGAAAATATTGTCAGAAATGCCGGCTGGGACAAGCATTTGTTTATTACAGTGTCTAAGATGAAAATACTATGATGAATATATAATTTGAAAGCCGTTTTCTGAATCCAGCCTGCGCCGGAGCTAAAATCTTTTCTTCAGTGTCCCAAAGTGTTATCCTGTGGCAAATAATATCTTACAAAATATCTTCCCTGACACCTCAAACATTTCAATCTAAAGAACTCGTGTCAGTAATCTGTCCGACTGTCAGATAAATCATCAGGCCTATGTTGCACGGAGAGATCGGTACGTTGATCTCACGAAAAAGAAAACAACACCACGAAAATACTGTCTCATCTCTCAATGACAGATTGAACGAGAAAGATCAGATCATTCAGGATCTCAGTTACCGCCCCGACAGGAGCGAGCAGTACTCGAGGAGAAGCAATCTCCGTATATCGGGGACCTCAGTTACCGCCCCGACAAGAGCGAGCAGTACTCAAGGAGAAACAATCTCTGTATATCGGGGACCTCAGTTACCGCCTCGACAGGAGCAAGCAGTACTCAAGGAGAAACAATCTCCGTATATCGGGGACCTCAGTTACCGCCCCGACAAGAGCGAGCAGTACTCAAGGAGAAACAATCTCCGTGTATCGGGGACCTCAGTTACTGCCTCGACAGGGGCGAGCAGTACTCAAGGAGAAACAATATCCGTATATCGGGGACCTCTGGGTGTAGATATGGAAATTGATGATGTTATCGTATGGACATTGGCAATGATTGTTGTGGCAGTGACACATTAACGGTCGCGACATTTCTAATAGTAGCCAGTTTTAAATGTTTACTTTGGAAGATGCTTTAATGAAATTTGTCAGAAAGATATATCAGAATGTTTGAAGAATATTTAATAGACAAAAGACTGAATGTTATGGCAGTGACACTGGCGGTATTTAATGTCATCACCGTAACGTCCCTATCACAGCCGTGTTCTTCTTCGCCAGACTCTTCAGAACAGTAAAGAGTTACAGGGTCATGACTTTCAAATGTGAAATCTTGGACACTATAGGACATAAGCTCTATATTAATGTGCTACACAGACTGTTATATGTAACTAGAAAAGATATGTATTTTTATTAATAACCCTGGTTTAATAAAATATGTAATTTATTACTAAGTGATTGTTAGATACTCACTGATTAATGGGTTAAACCATTACAGACTGGGGTAATCAGTACGCTAAAGTGTGTGCAATCAACCAGAAATGTTTTTGTTATAAGCTGTGGAAGTTTTGGGATGTGGACGTTTTGGGAGGATACCAGCTATTCGTTAATGGTAAATACTTGAAATGGAAGCTGCCTACTCTGTAATATTCTAATGTTGAATTTGCAGGTAAATCGTTGTTTTTGCTTTTGTTTTTTGTATTTTGCAAGAAATACATCATGTGGTGTACATGTGTATCGCCACTCAGTTACTTAGCTCAGGTCAATTTACAGTTACATCACTTGTGATAGATTACGTATCTATATTTCAACATAACACCAAATAAATTGCGCAATGCTATATTTTTTATGAGAACCAGTTATTCCTTTGATGAACCCATTTGTTAATCATATTTAGAATCAACCTCAATATGAAGATATTTAGAGTAAATGCATGTTAATCTATTTGCTCCTATGTTAGAGATAGTAGTAGTACAGTTGGGGTTCTGCATCAGATGCGGCTTAGAGGCTTATTTGTGGGAATGAAGCCTCCCAGCCCCCCTTAAAAGTAGCGCGGGTCTGGCGAGAGGCATCAACGGTATTGACACCACATTCGTGGTCGCCGGGGTTTTTTTGTACTCGTCTATGTCATAATAACATCTACGAAGCAGTTTCGAGCGCATCTTGTACGTTCTTGGTCAGGAAGGACTGAAATATTTGTTGTCGGCCTTGTTCTATGAGCTTTTTTTTGACTTCGCTAAAGTTGGCAGTTTTGGGAATCTTGGTTCGAATCTCTTCCTTCATGCTGTGGTACTTGGCGAGCTCCACCAAAATCAGGCGTAACTCTTCTTTGGAGATTTTACTGTCTGTGAGCGCTGACGAGACACGATCGTCGATCGTGTTCAGCTTGGCTTCGGCCACCACTCGGATTTCGTCACATTTTAAGGCCTTCCATTGCAACCGAGACGACACTAGTTTAAGAGCTATTCCCTCCTACCCTGATACCCCAGCTGCTACTTCTAACCCGAGAATGACGGTTGTGGCCATACACCTCCATTGTAAAACAGCCCTCGTGGTCGGAGGAATCACAGTGGGCCTGTGTCTCATTTGGTTAAAACTTCTTTAGTGGCAACGTACACTGCCCACAGGTTCTGGCCGAGCCACATGACCGTTTTCGACAAACCCAGCAAACAGGACATGATGCTGCCCAAGATGCCTGGCAGGGCTTTCACACCTTTGCCGGCCAGTCTCGCCAGGGCTTCCCTGAGCGATTTCAACTGTTTTTTTATCCAGTCTCTGACGTCGCCACCTTTTGTTGGTGGTGGTGTCGGTGTCGTACCACCCATCCGCGGTAAGAAGAGGGTTGATACGATGAAGCCCAAAGCCGTCAGAATGCTGGCGATGTTGATTCATTGTTCTTGGAACAGATTTCGGATGTGGTGTCCTTGTTCAACACTCGGTCGATGGTTTCACGCATGCAGCTGATCTGGGATCGAAGGTTGTCTCAGAAGGAGGACTTACAATCGGGTCGATCTTTCTTCTACTAAGCTGCACAATCTTTCTGTGATCCGACGTCGGCTGAACATGTCCTCCGCCTCGTCGAGATTTTTTTTTTTACCGGCGATATGCTCATCGAGCGCGTCCAGTTTGGCTATGTTGTCCATGGGGGATCAATGAATGGTCTGCATGGCCTTGTCCAGCCCTCGAAGTTCTCGAAAGTTGAATCGAACCCAGACAAGTGTTTGTTCCGGCACATGGTCAATAGCTTTTTGGCGTTGTTCGATGCATCTTGAGCACATTGTGGTATGTCTCTCGACTGACTGCACCCACCGAGGCATTGAGCTCATCATTCGCCTCTCATAAAGGCTTGTCAAACTTCCTGCTTATTTTTTGTTGATAGCTGGTTATATTTAATTTGTTAAGGATAAAGTCGGCACCGTGGCGACTGTCCAGAGTGGACAAAGTGAGAGGTTTTCTTGTATGGGAGTGCATGAGATCGATGCCCAGAGCATCTTTCACTCGCTGTATCCCTTTAGGATCAAGGTAGAACTTTGAAGGATCGCGATAAAGAGTAGATATATATTTTCTTTTTCCTCCAGGGCATTGTACAAATCATTGATGGTCGTTTTTTAGCAGATCATTGCCCATGTTTCCTTGCATGAACGAGGTCTCCTCATCATCCCTGGAACAGCTCGACAGTCTTTTCAGATCAGTTTGAAGTCCGATGACACTAAACGAGAAGTCAAGGCGAACTTGGGGTAAGCCATTGTGAAAAAAACGATGATCAATATCAGCGGAAACGACCGCTTAGCAAATAGCTTAGCAACACTCAGCAAATAGCTTAGCAAATTGAATGTATAGGCTTTATAAAAACCCATGACGATGTTTGAAATTGCTATACGTTTGTTGTTATACTTGATATTCATATCGTTCTGTTTGGGTTATGCTGGATTTCATTATATTAGATTTAAAACCTGATTAATGTATTATAAGATGGAGTTGGACCTCATGCTAGAACAAATGATATCCGAGTTGGAGAAGGAGGGTGAAGATAAGTCCTCCCGCGTTGGGGATAAGCAAGAAAGACTCGTGGGTGGGAAGGGGAAACAAGGGGGAGGAGAAACAATACTTGGGTGAAAACATAACCACTGATAAAATTTATAAAATGTCTGAGGGAGAAATCGATAAACTGTACATGAGATATGAAGCTTGATTCCGTGACAAAATGATGAAAACCATAGGGTTGACTCTAACGCAATGTTACACCGCAATCACTTCGACTCTGCTTCCCATTCCACCAGAATGTTGACCTTACTTGTGCAAAGATCTCGACATAGATCCATTTATCGGTCAGGCCTTGAACACCCTCAGTTTTGAGTTGTATCACCGCTAGGGTGTGTTCTTAGCTCCATCACCACGGCTATCATTACCATGAAGCACTCTTAATTTAAACATAAATGCCTGATGAATAATATACAAGCTGATGGAGCCGAACATCGAAACGACTTCGACAGAAGAAACCCAAGAATCTCAAAAAAGTAGCTGCCGGTAAAAAAGGGGCATTAGCTAGGGATCAGAAAATCGATTCCTACCCCACCGTGGATTATGTACGCTGTGGCAGCCACTGTCGTGGGTATCACTGCAGGTGTATGGCTGTATCAACAAAGCAAAAAGACGACCCCACCACCACGCATAACAAAACAATTAGAGGTAAACACACACATTATGTTATAATCATGTCTACCGCCAACGGAAAAACATTCGTCAACTATGAGTATCACGCCGTCATGATAAGCTGGCTTGCCATAGGCTACGCTCGATTGAGCAAAATGATCGCCAAACAACCGGCACTCAAACTCGATTTCAACCTGCCAGACATGAGCATGCTCATGTTCGACTTGTGACTGGCAATGGCCACCAAAGAGATGCTCGTTAAGCCACATGGCCACGATACATGGCCACGATCACGATGATGATCGGCGGGGCATTAGTGAATGCCCTGGCCTTTGCAGGGAGCAATTATCTCTCACCCAAATTACGCACGTCCAATGTGGCTGAAATCGAAGCATAACAGAAACGGCACGATGTAGCCGGGGAGAAATTACAAGCCGCACAAGCCGAGTACGCAAAAAGACGCATGCAGAGAATCCATTTCATCAATACCCAAATCCAACACGAAAACCATGCCCTTTGAACGTTCAAAGACGCCGTTGACGTCATGCCAGTACTATCTGATCACCATCAAACGATTGGAACCACTTGGCGATGAACCCACCCTATCTCAGTATTACACCCCTTCCCCAGATCAAAAAGACTGGGAGCTGATTTTTGTTGCCTTAGGATTAGCCGCCACTGTAATGATTGCCAAACAATTAGACTAAAGTGCATTTAGCAACATGAGACCCGCTCCGTATCACTGTGAATACATGCTGCTGGGGAAAGCTGGGACTTGCGGCAAGAAATGCAGGACCAAGGAGCAATGCGGCATACACATAATGTCCATTAGAAAGGGTTTCGTGAATGTGCTCGGTATGCGGTATTGGAGTGAAATGACAGTATGGTTTATGTAAAGCCCATGGAGCAGACGTGGTTTGAAATCAGCTTATTTACAACAAAAAGAAAGAATATCTCAACAAACGTAACCGACTCATCAGAATAAAAATTCAGTTCATTTCCCTTTGAAAACAACAACCAATTAGACATTTGACTTTGCATGTGGACATAGCAAATCAATCAGACATTTGACCTTGCATACGGATATAGCAATCATTACTACCGCCAGCAAACTCAAAGCTCTTGCTAAAAGTCGTGGATTTGTGAGTTATTCTCGCATGAGGAAACCCCAACTGCTCACCTCGCTCGACATGAAATAAGTGAAACCCCCTACTTTATGGGAACTCAAACTTCAAACTCCAAGCTCAAGAAGGGGGACTGAAGGGTTATTCTTGCATGAGGAAAGGCTAACATTGTTGGAAGACACCGAGCCGGTCGAGTTGAGATTCGTACTGACAGACCATGCCGTGTGTAAGTATCTGAGAGGCTGGAAAATGATTGTCCAGTCTAACATCAACATCAACAGTGTCAAACCCCTGATCGCTGACAAAGTCGAAGAAGAGTTGAATGATTTAAAACGTATCAAATACCAGTTGACCATCCACATGTCGCTCAACACACAGCAGACAGATGGCAGTGCCAAGTCCCTTGAGCCTTTTTTCAGAGGCGTTGGAGCGATGGACACACAGGGCTCCGGGTGGGTGGTGGGAAGTATCGGCACCATCTATTTGGACATAGCGAACTACATGCCATTCAAAGACCTAGACTTACCACGTTACTACAGAAATAGAAAAGCCATTTATAAAATTAAAAATAAAGACTATGCTTGTACAGTATATTCGGTGAGAGCTGGCTTTTTTCAAGGAGCTATTAATAAGAATACACCTTTGAGGTACCCCAAAGACGATGGGCTTAACTGGGATGGCTTAGTTAACGCACACCCATTTTCTACTGGACCTGATTTGAAAATTGCCATGAAGGCAATATGACCAACATACACCGAATCAGCTCCATGCCCTATGATATTCGCAGAATCAGTTTATTTATGACTGAAAAAGAGGGTAAGTATCACTATACACTATATCACTATAACCTGCTGGAAGCGCACCAGGAGGATTGCCGCGGCGTGAGAGAGATGGCGATCGGAATCAACATGCCTCTAGAACATGAAAACATCTTAAAATTCATCAACCACAAACATCAAATGCCCGTGCCTTACACCATTTATGCCAACTTCGAAGAGCTCATCAAACGGGTCGTCCACATCGCGCCATCTTTGGACAAAAGGTTTTACGTAAAATACACAAGAACACAAGCCTGCAGGTACGTGGTCGTTCGATGCGATGGAAAAACGAATGCTCTCGTGATCTACCGACGTCCCGACGCAACCGAAACGTTTCTCACGTCCTTACAACGAAAAGAGAAAAACATCAGTGAACCTTTGTCTGACCCTGCCCACATGGATATGACGTCGGAGGATAAACTTGCTCACGAAAAGGCTCAGCGTTGCCACATGTGTGACCAACCCCTGAACGGGGCTGTCATGAGAGATCATTGTCACATCACCAGCCGGTCCCGAGGTGCCACTCACAATGCATGCAACTTAAAACTTAGAATCCATCCCAAAAAAATCAACACCCCCGTGGTCTTCCACAATTTGAGAGGTTACGGTGCTCACTTGATCATGCAGGCCATCTCAAACATCATTGGCGATATCAAATGCATCCCCAACATCATGGAGAAATACATCTCCTTCTCGCTCAACGGTCTGTGATTTATCGACAGTGCTCAGTTCCTCCTGTAGTCACTCGACAGTTTGGTCAAGGCCAACGATACCTTTGCCATAACCCATCGATACACTGATGAGGCGACTCGACCTCTGCTGCTCAAAAAGGGCGTGTACCCACAAAAGTACATGGACGATTGGACTTAGTTGGACGAAACCGAATTACCCCCCATCGACCGATTTTACAGCAACTTGACAAAATCCCATATGTCCCAGGATGATTTGGACCACACTCAGAACGTGTGGAACAAACTGGGTTGTGAGATTCTGGGCGACTATCACGATATGTACTTGAAAACGGACGTGCTGCTGCTGGCCGACGTGTTTGAGACCTCCAGAATGATGTGTTTGAAACAGTATCAACTCGACCCCACGTGGTACTACACCAGCCTCAGTCTCTCGTGGGATGTGGTCTTGAAGAAAACCAGAGTTAACCTGGAATTGCTCACGCATTTCCAAACGGTACGCAAAAGCCAACAAATACGCTAAAGGCTATGACTCGAGCAAGCCCACCAATAACCTCCTCTATCTCGACGCCAACAACCTGTAGCCAGTCTCTAGCTACAGGTCAGTTCGAATGGTTGGATGATGAGATCGACATCATGATCATCGTGCCAGATTTGAACAAAGGCTACATTCTCGAAATGGATTTGGAGTATACCGCGGCATTGCACGCTGCTCAAAACAGCTATCTGCTGGCTCCCGAATGGTTGACGGTGAACCGAGACTGGATGTCGGACAATCAACATGCGTTGCTCGGAAAAAATATGCTGGCCAACGTGGAAAAACTCATTCCAAACTTGATGCGCAAGACCAAGAACTTGGTGCACTATCGGAATCTGCAACCCTTGGCATGAATCTGACTCAAATACATTGGGTGCTGCAATTCGATCAAAGTCCCTGGATGGAACCTTACAGTCGGTTGAACCCAAATCTGAGAAAAAAGGCCACCAGTGATTTCGAGAAAAACCTGATGAAAAACCCGGTGTTTGGTAAAACGAGGGAAAACTTGAGAAGTGGGTGACGGTCAAACTCATGAGGTCTCACGAGGAAGATAAACTCAACATTCAACCAGAGCAAGCTATTGGATAATGATTTGGCAGCGCTACACATGAACAAAAGCAATATAAATGGGGAAGAGCATTCTCAACATCTCCAAACATATCATGTACGATTTCTACTGTAAAGAGTTAAAAAATCAATGCGGTGATCGATGTGAAGTGCTGTACATGGACATGGATTCACTGCTCATGGAAATTCGTACCGAGGACATGTACGATGACATGGCGAAACACATCGATTTGTACGGCACCAGCGATTACCCCCCAGACCACGCCCTGCATAGCACGACCAATAAAAAGGTCCTCGGCAAGATGAAGGACGAATGGGCGTGCAGACCCATCGCCGAATACATCGGGTTAAGGCCTAAATGTATTCCATCCTGTAAGCCGATAATGGTGAGATCCAAAAGGTGAAAGGGGTAAAGAAATACGTGGTGAAGCAACTCATCAAAAACAGGCTCTCTTCGATAAACACACGTTCAAACACCCCATGAACGCGTTGAGAAGTGACAAACACAACATCTATGGCATGACTCTCAACAAGACCTCGCTGTTGCTAATGGATACTAAACGATGGATTGCGAACGATGGTATCCACACTTATAGCTATGGATACCAACAGTAGACCTCAATGAGTTGGGTGTTTCTGAGACCTCCAATAAAGGAAACTCCACTGTATGCGTCGAGGTCTAGACAGACTACTGAATGGATAATAGTGTGTATACATCATGGAGAATGTTTACTACAGCCCAAGGGGTTACTAAAAAGCTGTGGGCGCCATCCAGAAGCTAGCCAAAGCTGCTCACATATCCGAGGATACTACCAAAGCTTGGCTTAAAAACCAAGCCATCTGGCAAGTGTTCCTGCCGGCTCCCCGATACATCCTGAGAAGAAAGTTTGACATTTTTGTACCCAAATGTACCCATCAAGCCAACCTCCTGTTTCTTCCACACGACAGGGTGAGAAACAAAAAGTACAAATGCACCCTGACCGTCGTGGACGTTGGTAGTCGCTACAACGAGCTGTTAACCTGGACGACCGTTTGACCTGGCCGACCGAATTGCAAGTCGATCACAGACGCGAGTTCATGGGAGCCGTGTCGCAACTGTTATCGAAACACGAAGTCCAGGTGAGACAAGGCATGAATCACTGAATCCAAGCCATCATCGAAAGATTCAACAGGGCTTTAGCAGAGCGTTTGTTCGGACATCAGTATGCCCAAGAGATGGTCAACCCAGAAAAACGATCGACGGAATGGGTTGTACGCTTACCGCGAGTGGTGTCGGCGATCAACAACGAAGTCACTCGACTCCTCGATAAAAGACCCGTTGAAGCCATTCAAATGAAATCAGTGACGACTGAATCGGCTGCGCCATCGCATAACGACCAAGAGAAAAAACTAACGGACCGGGTCATTGTCAGGTATCTGTGCCAGTCCGGTGAACTTGAAGGACAGGATAAACATCGCACCACAGACCCAGTATGGTCCATGAAATAAGCCTCTCAGCCGCATCTGATGCAGAACCCCCACTGTACTACTTCTTCAAGAAATCCAAGGTACGTATTGTGTCAACCTGCATGTATTTGCAATTCATGATGCAATCTGTTTCAACTGTGAATATGTTTAGAGTGTTGATGCATGTTAAAATATTCGTCGTTCTTTCAGATATATTTTCATGATAACCCAGTAACTGTTGTTTCCTTTATCGACCTGTTTTGCAGACCATTATATTTGATTATAGGAAAAAAGTCCTCAGAAAAAAAAGTCCTCGGTTTTAAAAGTACCAGGAAAAAGTCTTCTGGATAAAAAGCCCTATTATTGTGAAAACAGATTAAATAGATCAAAGTTATTGTAGAGAAAACATACGTGATTTTGTGCAAAAGGATTTTGCTTGAGTTCTGTTTGTAAAAATGTGGTTTTAGCTGCTGGAATCAAAGAATAGTTAGTGTTCACAACAAGAGTGTTTTAGCAAACTGGCTTGTGGAGTACTGTTTCAGTTCTGTCTGTCAAATAGAATGTGATATTAGCTGCTTGAATCAAAGAACTTCTTGATGGTATATAGATGTATTTCTGATAAACATTAGAAACCATTTCATCATGGAAGTTATTGAGGGTCGCTTTGAAAGATCTTTGGAAATGCAGCCGTAAGTCAAGCATTAACTGCCAAAATGCCAAGTTTGAACTAACTTGGAAAACGAAAACCCAGGAGTGACCATGTCTCAAAACCACTCTCCTGATGATGTTCAGTCATCACTGACCAAACTCCGTCTGTCAATGAAAAGAAGAGCAGCCCAGACAAGAGCAGCAGTGGTATCAAACTATGCTGGAGACGTGATAGCCCTGCTCCCTGATTCAGAGACCTGCAAGAGAACCTTAAGGAATCAAAGACTCACTCCCCCAGCTCCAACTCACAGCAGAGAACTTGGTGAGGTCAGGAGTACTTTCGGAGATGCTCCCGGAAGCTTCTTGATCTACGACAACGGCCCACTCCAACCCAATAGAATCCTTGCTTTTGCAACAAAGAAAGGATTGTAGGTCGTGGCTAATGCAGAAACCATCTATATGGATGTAAACTTCTATTTACATTGTTGTATTTGAAAGTGCCCGAATATCTAAAAATATCTAAATACCCGAATATCTAAGTTTTCTTGACATTTGTTATAAAACAATAAAGTAGGATTTATTTGCTTAGGCAAATTTAGTATTTTTTACGTGTACTTTTTTCCCGAGGTCTTTTTTCCGAACACCTGATATTTTAACCTAAACTTAGCGTATATACGAATATATTTCAGTTAGTGATGCATGTTGAAGTGTTCATCACAAATTCACAGGTAATCGTAATCACGTAATCAGCATTACTGAAATGCACGTGCAAGTGCGTGTATTCAATTCAATTATAACGCTTCTACGGGTAGCTGTCATAACTTATACTCCAGCTGATTTTGGCGGAATTAAAAATGCCTTATATACATTTCATTGGCATGTTATCTTTGCCTCTGAAAACATTAACCGTATCGCAAGCGACTTGACTGGTGCAATTCTTGAATTATGCGATAGAAATATTCCAAATAAAGACGTTACAATAAGGCCCCGAGATGCCCCCTGGATGAATAGTGAAGTACGTAAATTGATTTGTACACGCAATCGCCATCATAAAATCGCAAAATGGCGTAATTTATCATCTGACTGGGCACATTTTAGATTGAGTAGAAATACAGTTATATACTCGGTAAGAAATGCAAAGAGAATGTACATGAATAAAATTGATGAACAAATACACAATGAACATGGTAGAAAAACATGGTGGCGTTTTGCTACATATAAATAGTAAACATACCACCACTATTAACAGTTTCCTTCGATAATCCATAACGATGATATGATGAGAGTGCTGAGACAGTTGAAGCTGCTGCTCCTAGAGAGATATTCCTGAAATTCGTTCAGAGGTAGACAATCTTTTATCAGACTTAACACCTAGTCTGCAGGAAATCCATGATATTCTCTGCTCTGTTGATACCACTAAAGCAACAGGCCAAGATGGTATTGGCAATTAATTTCTGAGAATGAATGCAAGACAATTAGCAGTTCCCTTATCTGAAGTTTTTAATTTATCATTAAAGAATAAAGTGTTTCCTGATATCTGGAAGGAGGCATCAATTGTTCCCATACACAAAAAGGCAGTATAAATGAATGCTCTAATTATCGACAAGTTGCACTCATAAGCTGCGTAGCAAAGATTTTCGAAAAATGCATTTTTAAACATGTATTTAATCATTTTAGGGATAATGAAATAATTACTAATTTGAATCCGGTTTTATGCCAGGCGATTCAATGTTAAATTAACGTACCTGTATGACTTTATATCGGGTACATTAGATAGCCGTAGGGAAATTAAGGCTGTATTTTGTGATGTAAGTAAGGCTTTTGATAAGGTTTGGCATAAATATTCATACGCTAAGACGTTTTGGTATCGGGGGTAATTTGTTGAAATGGTTTGAGAGTTATCTGGACAATAGAGTTTAGAGAGTTGTTATAAATGGTTATACGTCAGATCAAAGATTGATCTTAGCCGGGGTTCCCCAAGGCTCTTTCTTAGGACCTCTATTGTTTATCGTTTATATCATCGACATCATTGAAGGAAGTTACAGCAATATCCCTTTATGCTATAACAGATGATCCTGATGAAACTACTCTGTGTCTTAATAATGATTTAGGTAAAATATCTGGTTGGCCTGGCAGATGGCAAGTTGCATTTAATCCTAATAAAACAGATATTATACAATTTTCTCGTTGTACAGCCTAGCCCAGCCCAAAACGAAATTTAACAAGGAAAGATAGTAATATTAAAGACATAAATAGCCATAAACCACCGTTTGGGACTTACTTTACAGCACGATTGTTCCTGGACTGACCATG
>VKKT01005540.1:88293-98467 GCA_008038995.1 Haliotis laevigata | reverse complement strand
ACCCGGGCCTTCGGCGTGACGAGCCAACGCTTTAACCACTAGGCTACCCCACCGCCCCTGGGATGATTGACACAGCTGCCAGATAGAACAACTTCCATTGACTATGTCTCAGATGAGTACTAGCACATCAGTGCCATTATAAGAACGTCACGTGACTTCACAATCTGTGACTTAATTGCCTGTAATTATATTTTCTCGAAAACGTCACGCTTTTTCCTCCGTAAATTATATTTATCGACCATAGAATGCAGATCGGCATTGAATTAAGGACCAGATCAAAATCAAATTTGGTCAAATAGTCCAGTCAATATAAGGTTTAACCTTCAACTGTCTTCAAATGAAATGCTTTGAACTGAAACAAAACACAAATGTATCCCTCAACAACAAAATAAAAGTCTAGAAAAATGTAGTGGGGTGGAAATATGTATATTTTTACTTTAAACATGGAACTATTTTTTTCAGTGCGGCTCGCATTGCTGGGCCACCATAGTATTCATCAAGTCATCAAGTTTGGGTAAGTATTTCTCTTTTAAACCTGTAAATGTCCAATTGACATAAATTTAGTGGACAGTGATGTTATATACTGTGGCACATTTTGTCAAAGAAGCCTATATCTTACAAATAATCACGTCAGATTTACTCAACGGCATACTGTTGTTTTGGGGATACGAATTTTAAAAAATAAAAGATTTTGAACATAGAAAAATGGGTATTTAGAAGTAGAAATCCTAGACCTTTTATATGCTAATCTGTTGATTTGTAACGTAAAATATGCACATTTCAAGGGGGTGGTTCTTGTTAAGAAAAGAATCTATGGAAGCCCATTTACGCGATAATGCATTTAAAAGTTCACTATTACTTTCAGTTCGGTAAAAAAAGCCCATTTTCTCGTAAAAAGTCACAGTACACGTGACAAAAAACACAAGAAAATATGTAAATAATATTTATACACATTTTCATGGAAAACTGATATCATTGGATGCTTGTTCAACTGGTAAGGGATCATTTACGTTATATTCATCTAGATACACTAGTAGGGTTACTGTTCTTCGGCAACAGGTTTTTTAATTTCTAACTTTATGGATCTTTACTATAATCACAAAGTGTTCTTGTATATGGCTGAAATATTGCCAATGTGACGATAAATCTTAACTCACTCACTATATTCATCTAGAAAACATGTTTATTTGATGTGAAATTTTTTAAATAATTTAAAACACGTTTTATAATATAATAGTTACAACTGGATAGATGTATTTTCTTGATGTAGAATGAAAATAAATGTTATCATCACTGTAGCCAATAGAAGATATGTTTCACTGATAGAACCGAGTACATGTATTTCACTCTCAATCATATAATAAAATTTATTCATTTTACTTTCAGATATTTCAAGCATCAATGGAGAAATGCATTATATGGAGCATGGAACTTGATGGAAGGCCTACTGTAGTTTTGAGTGAGCGAGTGAGTGAGTATAGTTTTACGCGTTAGGAACAAAGGCAGCAAGCTCAGCTCGTGGTGACTCTTTGCACGTGCAAGCTGGCGAAGTGGTCCATCATGAATGCCGAAAGACGTATACCAACCCAAATGTGATAAAACAGAGTCTTTCCCAACAGCCGCCTGTAAATGATTCAAGTGAGAGACCAACACGTTCCAAAATATCAAGCTTTGTGTTTTCTGAACATTGTTTATTCTGTGGACAGTATGCGCGACTATCAGGAAAGAAGAGGTCTTATGAAGTCCACCCTGTCAGAACTTTAGACTTTCAAAGCGCCATCTAGCAAATATGCCAGGACGTTCAAGGAAAGCTTGAATCGGGTAATGATTTCCCTGCCGCAGATGCTTGTACCATCAACCGTGCAATGTAAACTTTCGAAATGTCCGTCAAATACCAAATTCACTCCAGGAACACCTGTAAATTCCGGTTGCGCTGAGGCCTTCATGARAGTAATAGAGTATGTGAAAGATAATGACAGTGAACAGATCACAGTCGGCAACCTTCTTCACCACTTGACACAATTGATTGGGGATGGTGCTTATAGCCATGCTTATATGAAACGCAAACTATAGGAACACTTTGGGGATTCTATCATCATAACGGAAATGAATGGCAAGTCAAACGTGGTTACTGTCAGAACAACAGCAGAAACAATTCTCCAGCACTACTATAGACAATCACGCGAAAAGGACTGTACTACAGGAAAGCTTAAGTTAATAAAGACAGCAGCGATGGTTATACTGACTGACATCAAGGACATCAATACCTCAAAAATATCTTATCCATCATCAGAGGAGATGTCATCCATTCAACACAATATCGAAGTGGAACACTTTTTATGGATAGACAACTTCTTTGTTGCAGTAGTAGTTGTGACGTTTCGATGTAGATCCTAACAACGCTATCAAACAAATGATACACAAGGAGAAATATATACATGGCCGGTATTGGTTTATACAATAGAAGAGGGAGATGTACGGTGTGTTGACATGAGACTTGTTGTGATAGGAATGATTGAAGCCAGTAGACAATCATTCCTCTCCTTCCTTAAAGACAGATCACTGTTCAATCACGATCGATCCTCAGGGGTTACAGCTGACACTTCTGTCAATATCGAGCATTCAAAAGAAATGGGATTGTGCAGTCCATGTGTGCTGGGAAGGTTGTGAACTACAATTTCAAGAAAGCCAACCAGGCAGTCCAAATGAATATAAAGGTAACAGTGAAATCAGATGCAGATGTACACTTTGACCACCAACTACTTTTCCAGCGCCTGATAACTGCAGCAGATACCATGTTTGACAATGTTCCAGACCTCTTTAGCTACGAGTTGTCAAGCTTTCCTTCTTCGCTCTTTGACTCTTCTAGATTCATGCGAGAAGCCAAAAGTCTCCTTTGGCTGAAGCAATATGGAAGATACACTGCAAAGATATTCCAAAGTAGAACATTGATACGGACTCACGTCACTGTGTCTTAGATGGAGATAGTCTTCTCCAACGCATCCCATGAACCACTGGCTCAACATTCTCCCCAGGCTCGCAAATCAACACAGAATACGTCAGTAAAAAGTACACGAATGCTACCATAGTCTTTGATGGGTACCTGTCAGGACCTTCGACAAAAGATACTGCACACCTTAGACGGATAAGAGGCATCTGTGGTCCAAAAGTAAGTTTCACTGAAGAAATGGTTCTCACGTCAAAGAAAAAACAGTTTCTCTCAAACAATGAGAACAAAACAGGCATTTATTGATCTTCTGAGTGGAAAATTTGAGGGCAGGGGCTACAGGGTTATCAAAGCTCGTGAAGATGCAGACCTTCTGATTGTAGAAACAGCAGTGCAGTGTGCCGCCACAAAACCAACAATTCCAATAGGGGAAGACACAGATCTCCTGGTTCTTCTGCTTTATCGCGCTGATCCGGCAACTGGTACTCTAATCTTTACATCGGAACAAACAAAAAAAGCATCAAAGATGTGGAACATTAACAGCCTCAAGGAAAGTATTGGCAGCAACATCTGTCAAATATTGCCAGTCATTCATGCTTTGACAGAAGTATTGCAACATCTAGGATCTAAGGTAGAAGATATCTTCCATGTCACTGACTGTTAAGTATACACAGATCTTTTGTAGCAAGTCAACCCGAGAAGACATTTAAGTATACACAGATCTTTTGTAGCAAGTCAACCCGAGAAGACATTTAAGTATACACAGATCTTTTGTAGCAAGTCCACCCGAGAAGACATTATCAATGCAGGTGAAAGACTTATTGACCATTTCTATGGTGGCATTGAAAATGAGAGCCTTGATAAACGAAGGTTTAGGAAACTGCTATATCTGTCAATGTTCCTGTCAATGTGCATTCTCTCCAACCTACAACAAATGCTGTGTCATACCACACACTACGAGCTTACTACCAAGTGTGTCAGTGGACAGCCACGAATCCTGACATGCTTCCACACCAATGGGGCTGAACTACAGAGAAAGGCAGACTGGTGCCTGTGAGAAACAGTAAACCACCAGCTCCAGATGCGGCTTAGAGGCTTATTTGTGGGAACTAAGTCCCCCAGCCCCCTTAAAAAAAATATCGAGAGCCATCCTTCGATGTGCACGTTCAAAGAAAAAAATAGCAAAAGCCCTCTGTGGCCACAGCCCACGTAGGGAGAAATATTGTGTTTTGATGTTTGTGGTGCGCTGGTATTTCTCCCGTGGGGTTGTGGTCGACTACGCTCTCCCTGAGAGCTCGTCCCATCTTTATACACATGTAAATATATTTTATACACATAAATAAATATTAGTCTAATTGATTGGCGATCCATACGGTGGCGTCTAATTCTAAGGCCACAAAAATCAACTCCCGGTCTTGCTGTGCCTTGGGAGGGGTGTAATACTGGGAGAGGGTAGGTTCGCTGCTGAGGGGTTGGAGTTGGGCATTGATGAAATCAATTCTTTCCATGCGTTTTTTCGCGTACTTGGCTTGAACGGCTTGTAATTTCTCCACGGCCAAATCGTGCCGTTTCCGTTCCGCGTCGAATTCGGCGGTGTTGGACGTTCTTAATCGGGACAAAAGGTAATTGCTGCCGGAAAAAGCAAGGGCGTTGATGATAGCCCCGCCGACCATGATAGCGATCGTGGCCATCTTTATATGTATGTTATTATTTTTTTATTTCAATATGTTTTCCGGAATGATGCCTTGCTTGATGAGCATCGCTTTGGTGGCCATTGCCAGTCCCAGGTCGAACACAAGCATGCCCATGTCTTGCATGTTGAAATCGAGTTTGTGTGCCGGTTGTTTGGTGATCATTTTGCTCAATAGAGCATAGCCTATGGCCAGCCTGCTTATCAGGGCGGCGTGATACGCGTCGTTGATGAACGTTATTTCGTCGGGGCTAGACATGGTGTGTATATATATAAAAAAACTTGATATGAGGATTTACTTCTAATTGAGGTTCTGCCGGTGTTGCTGCTGCCGGTTTGTATTTGTACAGCAATGCGGTCATGACGGTGATGCATGCCACCGCTACGGCGTATGGGACCCATTCACGTTCTTTTTCGGCTGTTTCGCCAGCCCGCCTTTGCAACTGGCGGCTACTTTTGGGGATTCTTTTTTCGGGTGACGGCCTTAATCGGTTCCTTCTCCGTCGTTGGTTGTTGTTCTGGGACAGGTTCCGTCGGTGGTTGTTCCTCCATCTTGTAGAGTATGGTTTATATTTTCTCTTTAAAGTGGCAATGCTTTGCCGTGATGATGGCCGCGGTCAGAGGAGCCAGCAGCATCCCGTATCGATGAAACATTTTACAGCTGACGGGGCTCAAAGCGTGGTCGATGAACGGATCTTTCTCAAGGTCTTCCCACATGTATGGGCGACGTTCGGGTGGAATGGGAAGGAAATACGACACGATATCGACGTAGTTTTGCGTCATGGTCGATCTTATGGTTTTCGTCATTTCGGCACTGAGTAGGTCTTTATATCGCACGTTCAACTTATCGATGTCTTCGATGATTCAAGATTTAAGATCTTTATTACAGTATTCTGTCATGAATTAAGAAAATACTAGATTCTGATTGGTTGTTCAGAAAAATCATCCGGCACCAATTCTGGATTGACGCTCATCTGATTTTAAGGCCGCTTCACCGAGTATTAACAAATCGTATTGTGAGAACTACCTCCGTTTGACCACAATGATGGCGGATCATAGTAACAACTCCATGGATTTTGATGCAGACTTTGGCATTTTCGACATAGGCAACCCTACGAACAACAAGCTTCGGTGTTGAAATTTTCAAACGTGAGAAAAACCCCAAAATGTGATAAAATGATACCTTAGAAAACGAGAACAAATATATATTGGATTGTTATTTTGTTTTTCAAAATGAACAGCCTATAACAGGAGCTGCACATGTCAAACATTTTTCAAGCAAATAAGTTATTCCTACAGTAAGAAAGGAAATAACAATACAACCCTGCTGATAATAAAAATGTCAATTTGTCCTAACTTTATTTTTTTCTTTTTAGAATAGCTCTCACAACAAGGTAAATCCGAGGAATCACTTCCAAAAGAACAACTTGCATCCTCTCTTTGCCACTTTAATGTGGAAGTTCGGACAACTGAGGGGGATTTTATGCCAAGTCCTCCTACGTGGGAATTCGATCTTCCATCCACAGACATCTCAGCGCCCCGCCCTTTGAGAGAAATATCAACATCCTCCAAGATGTTGAATTTCATAGCGCCCATAATGTCTTTGTTGGGATGTTTAAAAAACTAATAAAAATATGGGCCTTGAGAATTCAAAACATCATAAAGCCATTTCAAACGCTGATCTTTTGACATTGAGAAATAATCTCACAGTAGAGACTCCCACTAACTTGCAGAAAAAATATCACTCTGGGGTTGGGTCGTCGGGGTAATGGAAATCAAAGAAATCTCCAAATAAATACTTTCGACGTTCAAAGGGAAGGTCTTGGCGCAGAGTACATTACTATGACCCATTCTGAGGCCACCAAGAGTCACCAAGGCGAAATACTCGATACAGCACAAGCCCAATCCGGCATTTATGCTACCAACACTGATACGTGCCCTGTGGCGGCATTAAAAAAATATGTCTCCAAATTATATCCAGGAAATGAATGTTTCTTTCAGTATCCTCGAAAATCCGCCACAGAGTTCGACTCGTGTTGGTTAACCCTAAAACCAGTAGACCACGATGTCTTGTCACAAATGATGAAGACAATTTCCAAAGTTGCAGATTTAAGTAAGGTTTAGGCAAATCACTGTGTACGTGCCACCACGGTCACTCTTCTCTCGCATGCGGGTGTTGAGGCACGAGAAATCATCAAACTGACTGGGCACAAACATCAGCAATCTTTGATCCGTTACAACACTGATTCTTCCATTGAACAGAGACGATATTATTTTCCAATTCTTCAGGGTTCAGATAACACTCCCAGTCAGGTAACATCAGTTTCAAACTTCAATCAGATGCAATTCTCCAGTGCTACGGCTGCCTTCCATTTTTCGAACTGCAGTGTCACAGTCAACAGCTATTACCGGGAAAGCAAGTAGGTCAAGGTGGACGAGTCTAAGAATTTCAGTGCAGGTAAAATACTGTGCTGACTAATTCTAGCTGAACGTTCTGAAAGCGCTTAGTTACCCCTGTCACCCCTTGGCAGGTAAGTCCCACTTCGAAACCGCTGTACGCACCCATTCGTGACCAACTCGTTATTCCGGGACAAGCCAAACAGCGACTCGTGCACCTCTGAAAGGATTTCATATTGGCGTAGGAACATCAAAACTACTTCAAACAGGAACGATAACTCTATTTTGGTTTTTGCTTATTTTCTTTAAAGAATTAAACCTCCTTGATACAACTAAAAGAAGGAGCACAAATAATTTTTTTGTTAAAGACATATTCTGATGTAATTGTTACCAGATGTCCACCTCCAATTATATTTCTGAAAAAGGGTTTAATAATCACAAATGGGATTTGGTTGATTAATATGCAAACAAGATTGATAAAGAACCGCAGCTACATTAAATCCCGAAGCAGAAACTCAAAAGTGACTTAAAATATTTCTCAAACTGAACATACGTGTAACCTTGCTGTCATACCCCAAGTGGGATTTTAAATGAATTCGCTGAAAATATATGAATGACCAAAAAAAGTCAGACTAAAATATTCCCAGAAATATGAAATATATGCCGAATGTTAAAGATTAAAGTTGATTAGTTACATACAGATATAACATTATTGTTTTGAAACTCGTAGCGATTTGTGATTACATTTCCTAAAACTGTTGGAAGTGACCGTACAATCACCACAAACAAGCCCGCAAGATCGCCAGAAGTACACTCAGTTGGACCCATGAGAGCCATTATGTCAACAAACGCACGTGTGTGTATTTGAATCTCCCACCGTCAATAGCATGATTCTTATCAAAAACTTCACATTAGACAGCACGATTCTGTTAGATACGTTCTTAGTACTGTCAATACTGTCAAACAAATGGTACAAAAACAATATAAATATTTAAAAAGAATGCAAGATAACTTTTCAAACAGCTTTAAGCAGCATATTGAAAATAATCTATTTTATGAACGGTTAAGTCACTTTTGTTATTAAAATTTATCAGCATTTACCCAAAATAATAATTAACACAATAGAGCGTGTCCCTAACCAGTAGTCAGCAAGTCAGCAAGGATTATGTCCAAACCTTTGACATCAGACTGGTCTTGGACTTCAAGGACTGACCAGTGCATCTATTTGTCCAGCCATGCAGCTGGACAGCTTAGTTGTAATATCGACCAACTGGACAGTTAGTGTAAAATGAGAGGTTCTCAGTTATAAATGGGATTACCTTTATATTACGGCATCCGAGGTGAACAAGACCGGCATGCCTTATGTGGGAGATGGATGTGGGGGATGTATGTGGGGGGTGGATGTGGGAGATGGATGTGGTGGGGGGCTGTTGGGGGTGGATGTCGGGGACCGGAATAAAGAGCCCTGCTGTACACTCGGAACTGGGAATGGTGGTTGGACATCAGAAAATGGGGCTATCAAACGATACAAATGCAACTGTTTGTATTTTCTCACATATACTCCTCTCAAAAAGTAAGCAACAAGTATTTTCAGTGTTATATCTTTATCAATCTCAATAGGGATTTTTGCCGACATGTTACTGAAAGGCAAATATTCAAAGAATAGATAACCTTTAATGATTGTCGAATTGATTTATCGGATAACATTGACAATATCACCCGAACACAACCACCCTCAGAAACAACATGCAATATGTGTGGCATGAATGTGCTCCACTCTTCACACATGCACCCTGATCGGTGYAAACCTACCTGTAATCATTCCTCTGGTACAACAAGCGGGTTCTATAACTTCATTTTCATGGATGATAATGCCCGTTCATGGATGACAATGCCCGAAAAAGAGTTGTTAACGATGTTGTTTAGATCAACAACATCACACATATGTACTGGCCTGCAAGGTCACTTGATCTTAATCCCATTGAACATGCTTGGGACATTATTGGAAGTCATGTTTACAGTCTCCATGTTCACCGCCCCACTCTTGATGACCTTGAGCACGCGTTACAGAGATAATGGCAAATCATTCGACAACAGCAACTTTAAAGGCTCGTTGGTCAATGCAAAGACGTGTACTAGCTTGTATTTGTGCTCATGGTGGTCATACGCGTTACTGAACACTGCTTCACTGTCCAAAACTGACTTAAACCTTAATGTTAACATTTGCCCCATCAATGCAGCACATTTTGCACGACTGTTTCGCGGGTACATGCTTTTGATGATTTTGTTAAACGTGTATACATATGTTTCACCTTTCTATTGCATCATTCCACGATTTGCAATTTCAATAAATGAAAGTGTAATGAGACTACAAATTTGTGTTGCTTGACTTTTTGTGAGGAGTATATTATCTGTCAACCTCAAGCCAATTGGTTTTGCTATGTTCCAGCCTCACGATACCCATTTTATTTGACTTTTTATCTTGGTACTCCCCCAAAACGCAAAATCTGCAATAAATGCAGGTGGCATTGTGTGTGTGTGTGTGTGTGTGTGTGTGTGTGTGTGTGTGTGTTTGAGATAGGTAGATATCCTCTCGACTCAATCGTAGATATTAAAGTGCATAAAAAGCAATTTGAAACTGCAATCGCCTGTCAAAGTGACACCCCCTTCATGTTTACTGGAAGAGCTTGTTTTGGAAACACTACCCACCCCCTTTCAGATGACGTAATAACCAGGACATAACTAATTCTAATGTTTCCACTTAGGAAAGGGTTCAAACTATATTCCGTTTGGTTTAAAAGCGGACCGATGAATTGCAATCTAACTCGAAAACTAATGAACATATCATACAAAATGAAACGCTGATCATATCTGAAACATCTGACCAACACTGTGAGTTTATTGCAGAATTTATGTCCTAAAAAATGAAAAAAAGCTTGTTTAACAACGTATCATTAAAATAATTACAAGTTGACTATTTGTTACGAGGGAGGAGTGCAAAGAGAGGGACAGCCAGTATAAGTAAGGTGCCGTGAAAGGCCTTTTTGAATCGTACCTGAACAAACACATCTGGCGAGACAAAGTAGAGCACGGCGATGTAGACATTTTTTATGCTATTCTTAACGAAACGTTCGATCCCT
>VKKT01005537.1:0-10626 GCA_008038995.1 Haliotis laevigata | reverse complement strand
TTCACGCATTGTACCCATGTGGGGAATCGAACCGGGTCTTCAACGTGACGAGCAAACGCTTTAGCCACTAGGCTACCCCACCCACCCCAGTTGATGAAGGAACAATCATTAATGAAATTATGTCAAACGAATAAGACAGTGCTAATATTACCACTGAATAAAATAATTATTTATGTGCAGTATTAACGGTGGCTTTGACAGAAGAAATAAGATTCTAAAATACACCGCTATGTAAGTTGATCGACCGTCGATCAGGACGATGACGTATTAGTATGTAGGTCAATTAATCATAATGCCCTCATTAAAGCAGAGGAAGTAATCATGACCTAATTAGCCACGTGACGACCTAATTAGGGACGACTTACGGCGCCTCTACCATGCAATTATAGTCTGTAATACGTAACGGGTTATGAAATACGTCACACATTCAACCATCCTTGCCGGCTGTGCTTTGATGAATGCAGTGGTATCCTGAGTAATGTGAATTACGACTTAATTACTCATTCATTTTCTGTGTATTGGGATGGCGATAATTAACGATGATGCTAATGCGTTTTTGATTTTTTTCAATCGACGTTAATATTTTACGACCACTTGGAGTTTCATGTTGTCTGATGACAGCAAGCGGAAGTTGCTCATGTGGATGGACTTCATTCGCAACCAGAACAATGAAATGAACACGTGATGATTGCGTAATGACGTTCTTTCAGGAAGGATGTCTTCGGGCGAACGTCAATCCCCATTCATGGTAAATTCATTGAATATTAATTAAGTCATTGTTATGATTTATCTATTTGGAGATTTATCATGCCAAACCTGATTCGAATGGTTGTTTGGAGTAGGGCATACTCGTGAATATATGAGGAGATTGGTTTTGAATTATAATTTTTACTGAAATAGCAAGTTTTGGTGTTCTCGCTAGCCCGGTAGACGGAGACTACTAAATGTAACAGAGGGTTGGTAAAAATCCTATAAAGGCAATCCCTGGAACCAGTTTTATAGGCACAAATTCAGAACCGGTCCTAGTCTGTCGTACAGACCCTGAAGCAAATATATCCAAGAAAGCCCACGCAAGTCTAGAAAATGTGGCAAGTCTAGATTTCCACAACTTCTGAAAATGAAGAAAGTCTCAGGGCTCCTTTTCATTATTTTTTTTTATTTTTCAGTAAAATGTGTTCATTTCAGAGACTAGTTGTTAGTCTAAACCGGTCCCTAACGGAACCGATTCTTGAAACTGATGATCCCGTCGCGAATTGATCTTCAGTAACCCTTGCTTATCGTAAGAGGCGACTAACGGGATCGGGTAGTAAGGCTCGCTGACTCGGTTGACTCAAGTCCATCGATGCATATGATGTTGATCACTGGATTGTCTATTCCAGACTCTTATTATTTACAGACCGCAGTCACAGCTGGAATATTGCTGAGTGCTGCGTTAAACAAAAAACAACAACTTGTACTTGGCTACAAACTTGAAAATTTTAGAGATAACAGAAAATTATTGTGAACATAGTAAAGGTCTAATTGACTGTGGGGCGTGCAAAACCGGGTTAATGACTGAAGGCAGTGAGGAGGTTTAATAAATTAATGGAATCGTGTCGATAATGGTTCCAATGAGTTAATTTAGTCGTATTGATCCACGGGTTTAAAGAGTAAATAGACTCACAATGATCCACAGTTTTAATGAGTTAACTACGTTGCAAGGATCCACGGTTTTAATGAGTTGACGGAGTCGTGTTGATCCACGGGTTTAAAGAGTCAATACAGTCACAAAGATTCACGGTTTTAATGAGTTAATTGAGTCGCGATGATCCACGTGTTAATAGAGTTAATTGAGTCGCGATGATCCACGTGTTTAAAGAGTTAATTGAGTCGCATTGATCCACTTGTTTAACGAGTTAATTGAGGAGTGCTGGTTACTATGTTAAAAACTGAGCCGTATTGATCCGAGGGGTTAATGACTTAGGGGGTCGTGTTGGATACTGGGCTCATTAGTTAAATGAGAAGTGTTGATAACGGATTTACTAAGTGAAGGAATTCACGTTAAGCACATGAATTATGGTGATGACAAAACAAATTACAATAAAAACGGGTAGCAGCGTATCCTCATGTGTTCTGATCTCAAGCCTTGTCTTGTTGTGACGGAGCGGCCAGGTTGTATAAATATTACACAAACCACATCTCGCTCATTAGGCTCGACACGAATCTCACTCAATTATTCATGTGACCCTTCTGTGATCTGTGATGAAGTCAGCCTGGTGTCAGCCTCACCTAGTGTGAGACAGTTCCAGCTCGTTTGCCAGTGTAGCATATGTGAAACAACAACTGTCTTGTAGTATGTGAGCCTTGTGTATCGATCCTGAATATACCTCGAAAAACATAGTATACTGCAGTGTGTTGAGGATTTCAAATTTTCCTCAAACCATTGCATGGAGGAAGCGCTTAATCAATAATCCTCGTATGTGGTGCTTTCGTTGTTTTCGACAGGGAATGCTTGTGTCGCTTTTAAAGTGGTAGTTATTGCAGAGTAGCTTATAGGGCGAATAGGATTTATTGCATTATTGCGGAATGGGGGCTGTGGGGTAGCCTAGTTGTTAGAGCGTTCGTTCGTCATGACCAACACACCAATCTCACGTAGGTACAATGTGGCACGCAGATGATGGTACTGGTGTCCCTGCCGTGATATTATTGGCATTTGATAAGAGCAAACCATAGTCACTCATTTTATACCGATGTTGAGGTCACTTAGCTAGAGTTGCGTCCCCTTGACTCAATATTGTTTTTCAGCTCTTTAACAAAAGCGGCGTAAAACCATACTCATCTATTTTGTACCGAAGCTGAGGTGACTCAGCTAGAGTTGCGTCCCCTTGGCACAATATGGTTCTTCGGCTCTGTACTAAAAAAATCGGAGTAAAACCACACCCACTTCATTTTGTACGGATGATGAAGAGACTTCGCTAGAGTTGCGTCCTCTTGGTACAAACTGGTTCTTCGGCTCTTTACCCAAAGCGGCGTAAAACTATACTCATCCAGTTTGTACGGGTTTGTGAGGGTAGAGTTGCGTCCCTTTGGCACAACATGGTGAAGATCGATGCTCATGATGCTGATCACTGGATCGTATGATCCAGACTCGATTGTTTACATACCACCGCCATATAGCTGGGATATTGCTGAGTGCGGCGTAAAACTAAACTCACTCACTCACTCATTTCCATTTACATGTGCTGTACAACAACAAACCAATCATCACAACATGGGTCTTCGGCTCTTTACCAAAAGCGGCGTAAATCCATACCCATTTTTACCGATATTGAGGTCACTTGGTTAGAGTTGCGTCCCCTTTGTACAACCTGTCGCTTCGGGTATCTACCGACCGAGTTTGTGTACGACACTTGACATTATTGATTTCCATTCAGATCACTCATATATAAACAGGAAAGAAATGTGAACCCCGAACAACAAGAACCCTGATTGTGTTCAGTTCGGGTCTAAAGTTCACGTTCCTCCAAAGACTCTCTTGGGTCTTGTACACTTCAAACTCATCGGGCGTGGTTAAAAACGTCTGAGTTGGTGCCGGGAGATTTGTAACTGTTATCAACAGTGAAGAAAGGACGGTAAATGTAATTACGCAATAATGCTTGCAGAGTACAATTCATTTCTTTACAGATGATGGTTCAGATTAGATTCTTATTTCTCTGCAGTTTTCGCTGTTTGTATTGAAATATTATTTACGGAAATATTTTCTGGTTAGCTAAGACTGGTTCTAGATCCTGAAAATCTCGCCTTTTTGTACTTCACTGTCTTCAGTGTTATTGCCTGGATGCGTCGGTGCAGTGGGGTAGCCTAGTGGTTAAAGCGTTCGCTCGTCACGCCGAAGATCCAGGATTCGATTCCCCTTATGGGTACAATGTGTGAAACCCATTTCTGGTGTCCCCTGTGATATTGATGGATAAAGCAGCATAAAAGCACACTCACTCACTCCGCTTCTGGGTGCGTTATTAAGGTGTAGGGTCAGTAGAATCACGAGTACTTTCTACAGAAAGCTTCCTGGTAACCCCTTCTACCAAAACATACTAATGAGGATTCGGGTCCGCTGAAGATTCGGTTTACAATCGATCTTCAGCAACCCATGCTTGTCCTAAGAGATGACTAACGAGATCGGGAGATCAGGCTTGCTAACTTGGTTGGCACATGTTATCTTACCCCAGTTGCATAGATCAATGCTCATGATGTTGATCACTAGATCGTCTGGGCTAGACTCGAAAATATATAGACCTCCATGATATAGCTGGAAAATTGCAGACTGCAGCGTTAAACAAACAATGAGGAATCAGAAGAAGTTACGTCTTATGATAGTTGCTCAAGGCAGCAACCACTAGTTTGCAGGGTGCCCGGATCAACTATAGCCGAATAATGCATGTCGAGGAGCAAACCACCATGCACTTCATAACTCTCGTAGTATGATTGAAAATGGAGAAAGGAAATGCTTTTGTTAAGACTGGTTTAATGTAGTGGAGTATGTTTAATGTGTTTTTACGCCGCTTTAGCAATATTCCAGCAACATCACGGCGGGGGACTAATGCAGCGGAAGTCATACAGGTGTTCATATAATGATTTACAGATCATCTGATCAGAAAAATTGAAAGCAATATTCGACTTTTAAAAAATATTTTCTAAATGAGAAAATAAATAAATAAGTAAATAAATAAATAAATAAATGAAAGGGTGAATCTTAACAAGCAAAAGCTCCTGAACAAACAAAAATACATTACCCCAAATGTCAACAGGTCGAAATAGACTTGATTAATGTTAGAGCTTAAAATGACATGTTTTTGTCGTTATATTCTTCTGATCGGCAATGTACCGACCAAACCAAGGTTAAATGTTCTGCAGTTGTGTACTCGTTAACCTACATCTTGCCTAAATCCTTGCTCACATTCATAATTCACGAATGATACCATACCTCTTCGGTAATCTTCTCATATATTTTATCCTTATTTTTAAAAAATAATTTGTTTAAAACACGGCTTCTCTTTTCCAGGAGTGACATTTTAATGTTATGTATTACATTTGCATCAATTACGTTGCTAAGAGCGTAACCTACATAAAGCCATATAAGGATCTTCAGGGACAAGCCTTCGGCAAATAACGGAACAGAACAACAAGACCGAATGTTTTAATCTATAATTAATGATCTGATCACTGTTTTGGTGGGATGGGCTTGGTCCACAGCCTGCGTGGAAACAACACTATGATGTTTATCATGGCCGCGGTCACTGTGTCCTTGGTATGTAAACACTATAACAGAGGTCGAGATTGACACCATGTCGCACGTTGAGTGATTGATGACTACTGCACTGAGTGCTATGAATAAGTAAGTAATCATTCCCACTTACGGCTCGTTAAGGGGAACTGGTTGTTTATATTTTCGTTGAACCTTTTTTCGTGACCTCAATATTGACCGTGTTCAGGAACTTTGAGATTATTCAGCTACCGGATGTTGGTCAGTTGGGTCCTACGTCGCCTTGAACAGTACTCCAGTTCTATCACGGCTTGTAGGGTTAGTGAGGGAGGGAAACCCGGAGTAATGCAGGTCTCAGACGTGAGTAATGAGTGAGTGAGTGAGGTTTATTTTTCCCCCCTTTTTAGCAATATTCAAGCAATAGCACGACGGGGACACCAGAAATGGGCTTCACACATTGTACCCATGTGGGAAATCGAACCCTGGTCTTCGGCGTGACGAACGAACGCTTTAACCACTAGGCTACCCCAACGCCCCACGAAAGTAATGCCTCTCGTACGTGGCATGCGTTATGGAGTTCCAGATTGGTTCGTTCTCTGAAGAACCTATGCAGATACACGACACGAAGAGGTGGTCTTCAGCCATGATTTCTTTAAAAAGGCGACTAACGGGATCGGATTGTTAGGAGGTTCATGCAAATTATCGAACCCCTATATGCGTAGATCGATGCTCCTGATGCCAATCACTGGATTGCCTGGTCCAGATTCGATTATTTACAGATCGCCTTCACATCGCTGGAGTAATGCCGAGTGCGGCGTTGAACAGCACTCAAGCCAATTCTAAAGTATCAACTTCATGTTTCTCCAAGATGGTTTGAGAATGGCCCAGATAATTGTCGCCTTAAAAAATTGATTGTTGATATGTTTTGAAAGCCCAAATGGAATTTGAGTCTTGCAAAAATAACCTGGTGTTATTAGTGATCTCATTAGTTTCGTTATATTTCATCATTTTTATTTGTTTTGCGCTTGGTGAAATATAACGGCTATGTCACATGGGTTAAATGATTAAATTAACGTAACTTAACGAGTGTGTGTGGGCGCAAAATACTGCGTCATATTAACATACAAATTAAGTATGGACGCAAATAATAATGATCCAAAATGGACGCAAAAGAGCGTGGGTGTTGGGATGATTGAACATAATTTAACTAAAGCTATTATAGTCCGTTTGGCTGCAAATTGGACCGATGAATTGCAGTCTAACTCGAAAACTAATATGCGTATAATACTAAATGAAACGCTGATCATAATAAAACATCAGGCCAACTCTGCCAAGTTTTTGCAGAATTTATGTCCTAAAAATAAAAAATAGGTGTTGAAAAAACTATCATTAAAATTTTGACACAGTTGACTATTTGTTACGAGGAAGGAGTGCAAAGAGAGGAACAGCCAGGTGTCTGAGGAACGTCTGCATTGAATCATTAAGTTTTGAGGCAGGCAGGGAAATCTTCTAAAATAAGCATATTTCATTAAATTATCATTTGTTTTTGGGTGCAGTGGTTACTCCTATATCAAATATGAAACAAAATATCCAAAGGCCTCGCTATTATATACATGTAGAGCAGGGTAAGTGACCATTTTATATAAGAATAGGGCATTGTATATTCTGATGGCAACAGTGTGTAACCTCTCTGTTCTCACTGACGTTATTATTGCCACAGTCGACGCTGTATCCTGTTTGGAAATGAATTTTCGGTGTTTTACACTTTATATTTCTTTGGTTAAAACAGCTATTGTATTACCGAACCCACCATGGAAAATAGCGTCATTTGTACATCGATACTTCTCGTCGCTGATGTTTACTTTCTGCGTAGATTCTCACAGCCGTTGGAAAGCAGTCGTTGCCGCGTCTCCGTTAATTGTGGCAATGTTATGAATGTGGCACCTGCGTCGCGACTGGAATTGGTGGCAAAACATGGCAAACAAAGACCCCAACGCGCCATCTATATTTCAGAACAGGTCGAATTCTCGCGAACAATCCTTGCGACAAGTAAATGTGGATGTCGTGATAAAAGCGACGTGGATGTGTTATAAATATACGAATAGGCTCTTGTCAGCTGGTAAGGATTACTCGGGGATGTGGTCGTTCTGGTGGAAATCTGGATGCAGTTGCATACATAAGTGTGTTGCTCTACTGACATTGGTATTCGCTGCCGGCACGATGTGACTGGGGTGATTAATCAGTTACCGCCATGGGTCTGTTCAAAGTCCTACTCGTTTCCCTACATTGTTAAGAAGTGGTCGGGGATACGTTTTGTTTGTTTGTTCTTTAACGCCGCACTTAGTAATATTTTAGCTTCATGGCAGCGGTCTGTAAATACTCGAGTCTGGGTCGGAAAATCCAGTGATCAACATCATGAGCATCGAGCTACGCAACTGGTGTCATGATATGTGTCAACCACATCAATGAGCCTGATCACCCATCCCGTTAGTCGCTTCTTACGACAAACATGGGTTAATGAAGACCAGTTATAACCCGGATCTTCGCTGGTGTTAGGGAGACGTTCTTTTCCGATATCCAACACGTTTTGTGGTCATGGAAGCGTCGTACTGTTGGCACTGTAATGTGTGCCAACAGTAATGTGTGCTTTTGTGATCTGGAGTTGCATTTTTTATTTTGTAGTGCGTTTTATGCCGTTGTTCCGCTCGTAAGGGGTGACTGAATCAATCGGCCAGTCTGAATCGGTGATTTGGTTGACAGCGTGTCGTGATACCCATACGGTGGTGATTGTGGCTCGTATGAATCATTAGATTGTCTGGTCCAGACTCGTAATTTCATAGGCCGCCATAGCCAAGATGGGCTACCGTACGCGCGTACGTACGTGCACACCGACACACACGCATAGAAAGACACACCCGCCTTTATCCTTTGTATCAATAGGTGTATTAGGAAGGATTTTGTTTAAATACTGAAATAAATTCCTGTGTGAGCAGCACTGCTATCTGTTGATATCTCGTCACTAAATGCATGTAACATACAAGGTTTTGCGTCTCGTCTACGCAAGTACAGTATATATTTCTATGTACTGATGCAGAACTGTATAGGAAAGTATATAATTGATTCACGTTCACACATTTAACCCATCTGGGGAATCGAATCGGGCCTTCGGCTTGACGAGCGAACGCTTTAACCACTACAATAAGGCTACCCCGACCGCACCCTGCATCAGGGGTTTACAGAGTAAGATCATAATAAACAGAACATTTGTCTCTTGTCAAATAACATGTTACAGTATCTCGTGACCTGACAAAGTTAATGTGACACTCGGAACGTTTTGTCGACTCACGAGATAAACAGCTCGTGTGACACGTAATTGTATATCCCGTATTCAAAATTACTGTTCGTCCCGGTGATGTTTAAACATTGTACCCGTGAAACCAAATCGTCAACGTGACAAGCTTGGGCGATCACGTGGATAAAATCAAATACTCTCGAGAGACACATTACGTATTTATCGTGCGTACAGGTCACGTGACGACGAAGGTTGGGGTGTCCACAGCGAAAAACTGACGTGAATATGTGGACAGTATTGACGAGCCTACCATGTGTGAAAATGCAAAGTCTCCTCTGCATGGTTTTAGCCACATAGCGAGGAGAATATTATGCAAATCATAACTGTATCTAGGGCATTTGTCAAGGGCATTTTTATACGGAGTGACATTTATAATCGTTTTGACCTACATTAAGTTCGTAGGCTTCAGGGGAAGGGGTAATATTCAATTCATTGTCCTGTCAGGATTATTCTGTATGGAAATGATTTGTGAGATTTTCTGATTTGTTAAAGTTACATTTAGGAAGTGTTTCTTTTATGTTTCAACACTGCAGGCACTGTAGACCTGTTCGTTTCAGGCACTGCAATTAGCTGGCACAGTGATACTAGGTTCGAAAACCGGTTCGTCCCGTTTGTTTCGAGATTTGTAGGGACCATAGTCTTGCTTGTTAGGACGGTGGGGTACCTTAGTGGTTAAAACGTTCGCAAGTCACGCCTAGGACGCAGGTTCGATTCCCCACATTGGTACAATGTGCAGAGCCCATTTTTGGTGTCCCGTGCTGTGATATTTCTGGAATATTGCTAAAAGTGGCGCAAACTAAACTCACTCACTTGATCGTGGGTTTCACCAAAATGGTAACAATGGTACATTCCTTCGGTGTTTCCTCCCATATAAACACTCCCTGATATACCTGGAATACAGTTCGAAGAGGCGTTAAACCCAACTCACTCACTATTCTAAAAGTCTGTGTGAGTGAGTGAGTTTACTCTTACGCCGCGTTTTGCAATATCACGGCGGGGGAGACCAAAATAGGCTTCACGCATTGTGGGGAGAATCGAACCCGGGTCTTCGGCGTGAATAACGAATGATTTAACCACTAAACTACCCTACAGTCACTCGAACGTCTGAAAGGCTCAGACACTCTTATTCCGAATAGTGGTGTAGAGTTCTCGGGAAGTTTTAATTACCTCCCATGATCTTGAACTCACCTTGGTATTTTCTGAACTTGTGGGGACTGGCTTAGTTCCCTGGCTGCAGTACGACCAAGTGTAGTGTGAAGAACACGTCTAGCCAAATATTAGCCCAGACATTATCCAGCGCGGTAAGATTAACTATATATGAGGTGAAAATAGCCAACACGACACGCGACCAATTTCTGCTTCCCGTCGAAACGTTTGAGTTAATAAATTACATTAATCAGGAAATCTGTAGAGCTTACGGTGCCAGAATCGAATCAGCACTTGCCGAAGTATTACTCTGTGCAGGTGCATGTAGTTATTTATAGATGTTGCGAAACAAGGCATGTTTATGTTGCTGTAGACGCACACACGCGTATACAACATCACGTCGTTGGTATCTTCATCCTCATCCGCTTGCTTCTGGAGCCGCTCCGTGTCAATACCTGACTGAGGAATTCAGCGTAATTCCTATATGCACCAACTACATCTACATCCCTAGCTGGTGCTTTAAGGGATGTGAAAAATACTGAGATTGGTATGTTTTGTGTTGCGTATGTAGAATTACTCTGTAGGAGATCAGATAAACATCACATCAGCTTACTAAAGGATAAGCTTGAGTTTCTGAAGTTCAGTTTGGTTCGGGTCGGTGCAGTTCAGAGCGAACGCCTACGCTCTGTCAACACGGAGTTGCTTCCGTATGTTTGAAGGTTTGATCAGACGGAGCTACGGCCAACTATAACAGGATCTATCTACAGTATACAGTCTTACTGTCTAAACAACAGAAGCTCACAGTGCAGTGAGTAAGTCTTGATTTCATTTGGATAAGCTTACCTTAGCAATGTCACTGGGACTTAGATCATCGAGGGGCGGTGGGGTA
>VKKT01005536.1:5225-18389 GCA_008038995.1 Haliotis laevigata | reverse complement strand
TTAAATGTTTGGACATTATACATCCGGAGTTAAATGTCGGACGATTATAAATATCGTGTTATTATATATCCGGAGTTGAATATGGATCCATTCATTATATATCTGGAGTAGAATGGGAAGACATTATACCAAAGGAGCTGGCTGATACCGAGCGGTGATACTATCACATGCCCCTTTCTCTAATTTATTGGTGTATATAAGTCGAATGTGAATTACCGCCGGGTCACTGTGAAGTTGGTATACGTTCCTGCCAAAGAACACCAAGCTCCGTCTAATCCTATAAACTATACCCGTGGTTAAATGAAATCATATATATCGATTTATCTTGTGTATGCAGAACATGAAAGCTGACTAAATCAAATCACTCAGAAACAGAAAAATATGTTCGCAGTTTAACCCACAAGTAATATTTCTACAAAATGGCCGACAGCCCTGAACAGAGAGTTCATCTGAGCGAACCATCTTGTTTTTCTTCATCAACATCGTTTATATTACAACTTACTGGATTAACTTCCCTGTATTATTAAAGTATTATTAACTCAAATTAAAGGACCCCCAACCGGGGTGTCCCCGAGAGTACTGAACAATCTTGTAAAAAGTAAACATGCAGTGTAATGTTAAACTGATCCATCGCTCCATTCGAGATCAGCTTGCTTCTGAAGCAGGATTAGACTCGCAATACCAGCACACACCAATCCAACCTTCCCTCCGAGTACGCCCGATGTTTTGCTAACGAATGAAAAGGGCGATTTATCAGGGCTAAGCCGAGTCATTATCGAGCCCTGATCGAGTATATTGTATCACATTAATATCCCTGTAAACCTATTGTTTAGTTAAACAACAGAACAGCCAGAGCTTGAAACTTTGACTTGTTCCGTCTTTAATCTGAATTATATTATCTCTAATATACCTAATTAAGTGCAATCTATCAGTAATAACTTTATCAGAAAGCGCAACGATTTTTCGCTTTTATTGAATAACATTTACTTTACTGGGAACCAATCCCTGGATTGCAGTGCTGGCATAACGGTTGATTTAACAAATATTTGGTTATAGTCGATTGTGTCATTAAATCACACGTCCGTCTTGTACCGTTATATTGAATTCTATCCCCTGTACTTGAGCTGGAGGTTGATCTGATGCAGGGATGGGAGGGGTAATAGGGGGATGACCACCTCACAACTGGGTCAGATTGCCAGCTTTCAGATCGTGCACGGCTGCTAATTTCCTCAAGCCATGTTGCATTTAAAGCTTATTAATGTAATGTAATACTGGGGAGTTCTATGAGTTACCACCACCCCCAATGATCACAGGGGTATGAGTGCTGGTGTTTTAGCTTCAGCTACTCATCGCCACCAAACCAGTGTTCAGCTCGGACCTGAAAGCTTGTGTTTATTAGCTTGGAACCTTTGAGGGTTATCTCATCGATTTGTGCCAGAACATTAAATGGTCATTATCCCGCTACACAGCGTCTTCCTGACGTCACTAGATATTGTCTAATGCATCTCCGTTAAAACTTCTCAAATGTCATTTTCGTAGAAAAGAATAAAAAAGGTTCATTTCCATAGAAACATGTAGTTCTGATACCAACTCAAATATGTGTGTACACGCACGCATTTAGAAATACACTTTAAAGTCTTCTGGTTTGCTTTTTAAATGAAAATGAAAACAACATCAATGTAAGGAGTGATTAAGAAAAAAATAAAACGATTGGTATCCAGTTTCTTAGTTTTCGTTTATGGAATTTGGTTTTGGCAAAGCGTCAGCTCCGTGACATCAGCCTTTCAGGTCGAATTTGGTCATACTCATCTCTGTCGACACTTTGGGGTAACATATCATCAATCTGCTTGTCTCAAAAAGTGGGCATTCATTCGAAGGCTTCAGTTCCTGGTTTCTGTACACATCCTTAATAGAAACGAGAAAACCCTTCCACATCCATAAGAAATACAACTGTACAATTCTGACCAATACATGTTGTATTTTCCAGGACTTGTCGCAGTACAAATACAACAAAATCATCACCAAGGCTCTGAATATCCTAAATAAAGTGTACTCCTCCAAAACCAACATGTTCAAACTCTCCAGTAAAGCTCAGGTACGTTGACACCACATTACAGCAAGAGTGACGCTCAAATTACACCTTACTACTTTTACTTACAGTTATCACTCTCGTGTACATTGCAGGTACTTCTGACCCAGGACTCGGCACGTGTTCATCGGGAGGTCCTCAAGAACATGCCCATCCTGCGGCGACTTGCACGTGCCAAACTGGACGACCAGCAGGTCAAACTCATGAGCGACATCTTGGACGATCTAGCAGAGTGAGAACATTTTGTTTCACTATTTTATTCACATGAGTAAATACATTCATACATTACTACACAAAGGTTCTACATTGTACATATTGAAGAGCAATGACACATCCGTCCATGATGTTAGTAATGGTTACAGTTTGCTCATACAGGACATACATAGAGTGTCTGTTTCATGACTGGTGTCAATATAACATCTACATCGAAACATTGTGCACCTCGAGCGTCATATAAAATACCCAACATGACTCTAATAACGTCGTGTTACACGCCGCAGTCCGTTTTGCTGAGTTCCGTCCTTTTGGGTAGACTAGCACTATCTGATGGTGGGTTCGAATCTCGATTTGATCGATTATCGTTCTTGGCATGTCAGCACCATTTGAAAAGACGAGATATATTACAACACAGCCAAATATATTTAAAAAACAGAAGGATGTAACGAACATTTCCAACGATACGCTTTTGTGTTCTTTAGGTTTTGCCATCTGCCAATGACGCCGGATGAACCCCATCCGATGAACCAGAACATCCTCATCAGTAACGGTTGGTATTTTCACCATCACTATCCTCAAAACTTGCGTCATTGCGACTACCTGTTGGACATCAACATGTGATAGTTTTATTAAATGAAGCCCCCTAATGCAGCCTAGTAATACTTGTAACTGTATTTGTATGTCCATCCTTGGCGCTGCAATTCGCTGGTGTAAAGAGAGCAAGACGGAAACCTGTAATCGTGTGTTCGATTTCCTGTTAGCACTGATTGTGTTTCTAGTGTTGTCAGCACCACATCCATGCTTCTGGGTTGTAAGGATAGGATATATAAACATGAATCACCCACATCAGGTTAGCACACAGTGAAGTGTCAGGCGTTTAAGCGGCTCACTCACTCATTAACTCACTCATTTACTCACTAATTCCAGGAATACTGAACATTCTGTTTGACATCTTGGTCCAGGATATCGACGTCAAGCTGTTGGTAAGGACATGGGTATTCTTCTCATATTTATAGAAACGTCTTCATGAGGCCAGAAGGTTTTCTTAGTGGAACATTGCATGAAAGTCTCACTCGACTGTGTGTTTCTGTTTTGATTCTGATAAATGTGAAGCATGGCACATAGTTTTGAGAAATACTAATCTGACTTCAGTATCACAATAATAGACATTGTTCCTCTGTCTATGTAATATGTAATAACCAATTTCTTGATCAAAGGTGTCCACTATTGTAGAATGCGACTACTGCATCAGGTACAACGTAACACTGTAGCACATAACAGTCCTTCGCTATAGATCACAGTAATTTAATTGTTCTTGTAAGAGTCCGCGAATTAGATCCCATTGTTATAATGCTGACAGATTGTGTGGTTTCATGCCTCAATGCAATATGTATTTGCTCGTGTTGTCAACCATCGGTTTGCCTGCCCCGGACTCGATGATGTACAGGCCGTTTGAATTTGCTGATGGAATATTCTAAAATAAGATTAACGCACAATTTAAGTACTCGCCCCACGTTGTTGGCCATCAGTGTATTTGGTTCCCGCTGCATCTTCTAGGAACAATACAAGGGCATGCGGGACATCTTCAGGAAGACACTCTACCTCCTCAAGCTGCTGGCCAAGGAGAATGACAGAGTCCAGCATCACATCTTCGAGAGACTGGACGTTCTCCTCGAAGTACGAGTAGTGGAGTCCGATCTGGCTGTAGCCCTTAGAGAGGTGGGTAGATCTTCCTTCTATAGTCAGCGTGGTGGTACACGATAGTTTAGTATATTTATGTAGAGCTCATGGACTGAAAGAAACCAATGTCTTAGGCTTCAACCCTGCTCCAATACTAAAGTTTATATATGACTGACGTATTCTAGTCGGGTGTATAAACGTCCTCTTCAGATGTGCAAAACTGTCTGCTTCAGGTGTTTTATGGCAACCAAAACACGTGCTTGAAGATCAGCCCCCGCCAGATCCAGAAGGTGGTCAACAGAGCCGCAGAGCTGACGGAGAAGGCTCCGGAGTTCCTGGACCTCCTACAGATGATTGTCAAGGTCGTGGGCACTGGCCTGACTCTGAAGCGGAACCAGGCTTACGTCATGAAATACATCATGCAGAACTACAAGAAGCTTGCCTACGTCCTCGACCAGACTCGTGATGAAAGGTGAAGCTGTGTTTAATGAGGTTTACACAAAGAGCAGTAGCCGACTATCTGCATGGTTGAGGGCACGCATAAACCATCCAAATATTTTGGATAATGCAGGGTGCAAACGGAAACTATATGGTGTTTACTTACAGCTCCAATGCATTCCAGATTTCTGTTTTTAAGAGACAGACGGACAGATACATAAATAGGACAGTAGCAAATTTGTGTGAACAGCTTTTTGTGTTTGTATTCAAGTCTTTGAGGTGTGTGTACACATACAGCCACCCAGGTCTTTAGCCTGACTACTTGATGTTTCTAGGGAGAAGATCCTGACAGATCAGGACCGAATGTCCACCCTGAGGTACTACCTGAGTCTGTTGGATCTGCTTGCAGCATGTGCTGAGGTGAGTCATGGGACAGATTAGGTTTTTGCCATGTCTTTTTACTAGAAATGACACCGCCAGGGCTATATCCTGTATACGATGTGATCATACTGCATATCAAATTATTTACTGTGTATAAGCTTGTGAAGCGAACTAATTGCCTTTTATTTAACAATTAACACATGGTCGCATCAGTTATGGGGATCATTTCATGCAATTTCCATCACCGTTTCACGATGAAGATGCATTTGATTTGGATATCAGGGTTGTGTTTTGGAGATTGTATTAGCACGTTGGCTCAGCCAAGTAACGTTTTGATGATGTTGTAATTGTTATTGTCAAATCCATTTTCCAAGTAAATTCTTTCTTTTGCCCGGCTGTTAATTGACCGGCTTTAGTCGTGCAGAACCTCTGACCTGGTAAAGTTGATATATCTGTACCCTAGTCTTAGTATATTCTCTCAAATAAGAAACGCATGGACGTACTGACACCGGAAGTGACTTGTTACATCTCAGGGGGAGAACATGTTCATCGAGTCCCTGTGCCAGACCATCCTCCCCATGGAAGACATCCTGTGGGTGCTGAACAACCCAAACGTGGACAACGTCCAGAAGAAACCATTCCTGCGTTGCCTCCACCACGTCTACATGAAGAGCAACGGCTCCTCGGTGGACATGGCCAACAGCGAGATCCCGCACGATAGGTACGTTAACGACAGCTACTACTCCGTTTCCTCTGTAGTCACCGACATCTTTAGTTTTACCTTCTATGCTACAACATCGCTTCTACTTGCCAATATCGCAGGCCTGTAGACACACACATGCCTAATTCCATTAACACTTCTGCATGGCGATAAGGAATCATATTGACACACATCATGAACATGGGTTATTGTTACATCATTGCATTTAGTGCAAAAGGATTTTGAAACTTACCACTTTTACACTGTATTAACGTATGTTTCAATAGCTGCATGTTTTGCATCTAAACGTTGAACTCCGTAATGTTGGTGCTCTATACCTGTGACGTTCTGTCTCCTGTAACTGTAAATACATGTACGTAATTGTCATATTGTAAAAAAATGTGTTTAAATTTTACATTAAATTACCTACGAACTGAAAATATCAACACATAGTGTTTCATGGGTATTTAGATGGAAGAACATAAAAACATTAATTTTATGGATGACAAATTCTGTAATGTTTACGGCGTTCCAGGGCTCTACCTGATAAAGTTGCAAAAAGTTGCCCTGAAGCGTCTTGTTTTCAATAACTAGCTTGTTATTCGCCCAGAATCTTGTCACTAGTCTTTGCTATGATTTTATGATACTATGGAACATATTAACATTATTGTGACCAATGGGGTTTCAATATATTAAGGTAGGCCTTATTGCTTCATGCCTGGAATGAGGAATGAGGAACAAGAGGTCACATTGTTTGACCTTTGTGAGTGTGTGTAATATCTGAATGTTGTCTGAGGCGTAAAATATCATCAAGAAACCAACAAGAGTCATTGTTGTGAACATCTATTTGGAAATTTCGTTTCTTTGGTCATTATGTGGTTAGTTCCCTATCCACGTCAAACCATCCTTCACTTTAATCTCAAGGACCCCAACCCGAACCAGACCCTCATTCAAGAGCCGACCTCAGGAGGGCAACCCCTCACTTATACTTGACAACCCGTGGTAAGATGGCGACCCCTGTGACCTTGACCTGTTGGAGTAAACCCATGACCCCTACCACCTGTCACGTGTGCTTACCATATTTCAGTGTTGTGTTGTAGAAGCATTTCAAGGTTGTTTGTCTCCAGTGATATGATAGGACGTCACTCTCTGATATAAAACACTGTTGCCCTAGAAATGCTTCCGAGTTGTGTGTGTTTGACAGTTATCCCGTTTGAAACTCTCACGGCGTTTGTAATATATCCCTATGGTCCTTGAACCACTGACCTCGTATCTGACCTTGTCACTGACCTCGTATCTGACCTTGTCACAGACATTACCACTGACCTTGTAATTAACCCTGAGACAGAAAAATGCAGACCGATTACACAGCATGTCATGGAACTAACGTAATGGCCGATTTTCAGTAACATATCTATATTGTAATGCAACCAATGCACGTTTTTCAATACTCATTCCTTTCATTTGAAAGGAAACTGTTGTCTTTAAAAATCCACTGCTACGGATATATGGGCATGACGTTGCTGATGCATGGGTGCCGTATATCGAGTTGAACAACCTAACTGCAAAAAACGCGCATAACGGCAGGTGTTCAGGAAGCGACTGACCATGTACTGTTCAGATACAACTCATAATGCCTGGTTTCCAGGAACCATCAAGATCTTGATCTTGTACGTGACATATTAGCGTTCTGCATTGGTCTGTCTGATTTTCACCTGTTCACTTGTGTTTTCTTCTCCCATTACACCCGTACCACCGTTACCATCACCAGGTAACGTCCACCCGTGTACCACCTGTCATTAGAGAGCTGTCATCAATACTTAGGAACTATGATGAAATTTTGTAACAATATATTTGAAATTTCAAACACGGCAAGGGTCACTAAGTAAGTTTTATATATTATATGTTTTACCTTTATCCTGGTCTCTTGAAATGACACATATTATAATGGTTTCCTTGGTTACCTGTATTGATACCAGTTCCGGTTCTGTGACAGTGTAACTATTGAAGAAACCAATAGCACGACCTGATTCCTTAACGCAAGGTCATGGCTGAAGGGAATTATGAAGGCATCATATTCCCCGATATGCCATGGACTAAAATGTCACAATTGAACCCACGTATATTTACTAACATTTTCTAACAGTTTACAGAAAGCACGACCTGCACACGACTTTTTCCGATGGTAAATCTGAGTGTTTTTTGTGCATGTGTGCAGACAACGCATGCAACTATCATGCAATGTTACCTGAGTGCATTCAGTGTGCATGCATCAAACCATCACCGCAGACTCATTGTTGTGTATACCAGCAGTCCCTGCCGTAGTAGGTGACAGCAACGGCTGTCAGACCGCTACATTGAGAATGTGTGTGCGCTACCCACCCCTATTGTTCCCCGGCATCACAGCGAATCCTGGCACTCCGAACCCTGGCATGGTAGACAGCAGCCAGGCCTGGTTTAGATGTTTCCAGTGTCATGTAGAGACGGTACCCCGTCACACCTGCACAACCACAGTGGTCATGTATTAGACTTATAGGTTGTGCCAGCTTGTATAGTATTGGTAGTTTGATCTGGTCATTGGAACCAAAACGGCCCGGAGAGGCCAATATATTAACCCTAGTTTCTTTAAGAAGTCAGCTTTCCTGCTTAGTTAATTAATCAAAACTATTTTGGGTTTTAAACAACGAAATTGGATTTTAAGGAACAAGCATGAATACTTTGGACGGAAAACCTTTCCATTTCTGCCATTAGTGATCAAGCCGTTTGTTATCATTCAGTCTCCCATAGCGAGTAGTCTTTGTTATCTGTTATCATGGATCAAGTCAACTCTAGATGTATTAAAATATAATATACTGAAGAACGGTTAAACCAAACCAAATTCCCTCGTGACATACGAACTTCGGTTATACATTACACGGATCGTCGTAGTTGAGGAGGTCAATGCTAGTAGACCCGATATATGGAGTAGCAATTACTGATCATGGTCATAAAAACAACGTTTATACATAACCTACTTTTTTTATGGTTTCAAATAGGTTGTAAGTTTCATTACTTAACTCTCTATCTGAAAGGTTTCATGACCTCAATAATTACGCGATAATCATACACATTCAAATGTCAGGGCAATTATAAGTGCTCGTTTATATTATCTTTATTATTTAACTTGTGATATAAGGTTATTTCTCATCGTTGATGAACTGGGGTTCGATGCTGACTGTAGCGCCAAATGGTTTGTCCGCTCCAGATCTGAGTGCACGTTGTAGGCCACCGTGGAGTAGCTGGTGTTGCTAGTTGTGTATGACCACAGAAATCACCACGATGTGGTCACAGACATCGTTGACATAGTTAGATGAAAGTAACAACACCAGGTTTGTCTGTTCTGACCTTGTTATAGTCGACGTCACAACTACGTAGCTGTGAATTTGCTGACTGAGGCGTGAACCAGTTCACTCACTCACTGTAGAATAGGACTAGGCCTCGCTGTAGGACATCATCTAGACCAACATGTCATGGCTAGGGTAGACGTGGCTGACATGAACTATATGTAACTATGTCGCATGGCAGTCTATAGTTAATCTAATAACTGGACTTACATTAATAGATTCAGGAAGGACTTGTCTAGTAGCCTAGATATGAAGCGTTTTGTTGAGTTAACCTGTTCTGGTATTTGCAGGTGTGAGCTGAATAGAATAACAGAATGCTTTCCTACGCTTTTTGGATATTGTCGAAGACATATTTACTATTATCTTGACTTGATTTCGTAGGGTATATCTATAGTATTTTTTGGAACATTTTCTCGGCTTGACGTAGAAAAATATGTTAATGTGCCCGCATCAATATGTCATTTATATATTTCATTATCGCATGTCTTGTTTCTTCAATATACTCATTAAAATACATAACGGCATGAATCATATTCATTACGACGTGTGTAAAGCACCGGCCATGACGTCTTGGAGGTAGTGGTAGATTTTGCCGTCTTGTGTCCATGTGTAAATCTACTTCTGTGCCTCCAGTGAGCTGTGGGACTACTTGTCTTCGTTGTCCATCGAGATTAACAGACTGACCGACAGCATCAAGGAAGATCCTGACAAGATAGCCATCTATCTCAAGACTGCTCCAGAGAAAAGGTTAGTGCGTGGCACAACAGGAAATGGTACCTCATTTCCCAGAAAATATATCACTAACTGGCACTGTTTAAATCTTAGTGTCCGCCCTTAAACCATGTCCGTTCCATAGATCGTTTGAGATGGTACTTTAGAGTAGGACATGATCGACCTCTTCGCGGAAATGTGGTACCATCACTGGTTTTAAATGTTTGATTCATCACTGTTTTGCCTCTTACGTCCTATGGAATCTGTGACTGTAGACGGTCGAGACGTTTAACGTTGTGAATTTGTGAATCGTTACGGTATCATTGTCCGATATTGACACTATGTAGTCTCGAAGTACTATGGTTGTTCGTTTCAGAAAATCTATTAAAACAGGCTTCACTCCATGGCGTTCTCATTTTGTATGATTCCTGAGATTCCTGACATTGACGAGATTGACGTTAAATCTGTTATCATGATGATAAGTGATATAATTCGATGTGCGTCATTAAAACTGATAGGAACTGATTATTGATGTATGTTTAAATATGTAAATATCACTTATGTGTTACCCGTTTATGCTTACACCAAGTGAAACCAAAGTCATAGTTTAATTGATACTGAGGGACGGTGTTTCACGTCGCCTTCCCTATGTCTCCTGACAGTGGCACGGCTCAAACGCAGTTCTTCGAGTCCTCGGCGTACGGCACGGTGCTGTATATACTGGAGGGAGTGTGTCCGTTCCTGGAGACGTTCTACCGCGACTTCTACTTCCCTGACCAGATCAACCCCGCCGGCAATGAAATAGACGAAACTGACCATCTCGCCAAGGCCGGAGTGGTGAGGACATTGCAGTTGTGATTGTTTAGCCCTTGTCCCGTCCATGTTACATATAACACTACAATACCTTGTGTGAGGGGTTTGGTGTACACCATCAATACTATGTTCAGATGTATTGTGTCACTTCACCACTCTGTTGCACCTTCACTGCACACGACGGCGACGTTGTGGTTGTGTCCAGCCTTTTGGTTGGTAGTTTGATCTGGTCACATGACGATAGCAGTGCAGTGTGCAGGAGCCATTGTGTAACTATTGGACGACGTCGTATGAAGCGAATAGTCGGTCTGTTACTCTCAACTTACATACCGAAATAATGGGGATGTTTGGCAGAAAGAGTCAGAATATAGTTACATACACTATCATACTGCTTCGTACAATATATTTGTCTGAAAGGGATGCTGAATACAACTGTCTGTCTGAAATAAGGAGCCAAAGAGGATGGTTAAGAGCAATTAACATGTATTACCGAGAACGATTTTGTTGGGTTTTTGGAAAAGGAATTTATATTTTAAAGCAATTTCCATACTTTTGTATCATGATAATGTTGGAAAGAAACGTGGAGTGTATGCCAGTGAGACACATGCAGGTTTTAATATATCTCAGATAATACTTGTACATTGGGTTAAACTTGTCTTAATGCTGTAGATGTTTAGCGAGATCGTCGGCCCTCTCCTGTACAAGCCTGGCCATATGAAGAACATGGTCAACTGTCTGACCGTCCTCGTCCCTGTGTCCAACATGCCCAACTCGGTGAGTCCCTGTGTCCAACATGCAAACCTCGGTGAGTTACTGTGTCCAACATGCCCAACTCGGTGAGTCCCTGTGTCCAACATGCAAACCTCGGTGAGTCACTGTGTCCAACATGCCCAACTCGGTGAGTCCCTGTGTCCAACATGCCCACCCGGTGAGTCGCTGTGTCCAATATGCCTACCCGGTGAGTCACTGTGTCCAATATGCCCAACTCGGTGAGTCCCTGTGTGCAACATGCCCACTCGGTGAGTCCCTGTGTCCAACATGCAAACCTCGGTGAGTCGCTGTGTCCAACATGCCCACCCAGCGAGTCACTGTGTCCAATATGCCCACCCCGTGAGTCACGGTGTCAAACATGCCCACCCGGTGAGTCACTGTGTCCAACATGCCCACCCAGTGAGTCACTGTGTCCAACATGCCCACACGGTGAGTCACTGTGTCCAACATGCCCACCTGGTGAGTCACTGTGTCCAACATGCCCAACTCGGTGAGTCACTGTGTCCAACATGCCCAACTCGGTGAGTCACTGTGTCCAGTATGCCTAACTCGGTGAGGCTCCAACATGCCCTGTCAGATGAGTATGTGAAACTCCAACATTGCTCATTGATTGATTCTTGCTTTGTGTCGTCTGTACCGTCAACATGCATGGGCACCTCACATGTTCACATCTTTCCCTACAGAACCTTGAGGTGATCCTTGAGAGGTTTGCGTCTGGTATCACGGTGGAGGACACGTCCAGCGCTATCCGCAGGGTAAGCTTATAATAATGTGTAGAATAAATATTATATATTCCATTCATACAAAACAAATCTAACAAAATATTACTTCACACGAACCACCCCAGTGCCGACACAATTTGGGTTACCCTCCGATGTGAACCTGTGTCACTGGTAAAGCGTCACATAGACCTGTGATATGTCAAAAGTCATTTCTAATATAACGATCCTGAGGCTAAGTTTATTACAGACCGAGGCCACTGCACGGACATATAAAGCTGATATATGTCGGAAAATAATGCACCCACGTGATGCTTCTTCAGTCTAATAATTGGTTTTTGTCCTGTATGTGTAGCGGTCAACTGGTGCAGATATTACACGCCTTGTAATGACCTCCAGGCAATTACCTTAATCACATCATTTCCGTCTCAGGGTAATATCGAGTACTATTCTTCCGAAGTGGAATTGAACGCAAAATTCCGGACATTCGCCAGAGGCTGTGCTGTTGTGTTTGCCGGACACAACACTGTCCAGGCACAACTCAAGTTCAAGTCAAAGAGAGGTCAGTTGAATATCACATGTTTTCTTCGGTGACTCCTAGTCATTGCCAATCATTGTCAATTAGAAAAACACACTGCCTAAACAGTGAACAACATACTAGAATCAATAGGCAGTGTTGTGCTCTTATGTGGAACCAGCAGATGTTGTTAATGGATTCGAATCCTGAATTCTGCAGATATTCAACTGGAAACTGAAAACCTGAACAGACAAAACGATTACTCTCCATGCTGAAGACCCGGGTTCATTTCTCCGTTATGAACAATGTATGAAGGAATTCTTGATGTAGCCGACGTCATATGTTATATCAGACTAAAGGGTTGAAATGGAAATGACGTATTTATTGTAGTGTAGAAACATTCAGTTTATGCCACATATATGTACAGACGTTGGGACACTATTACAATTGAAGTAACGTTCTTCGTATGTCCTTGTCAGAATACACGATCCTTGGAGGAGATGAGGAACTGCCCCTCGGAGAGGAGTTCCAGAGCCTGGTCCGCTGTTTTATTGCGTCTCATGAGAAGAAACCGGAAAAGAAGTTCTTTCCGTCAGGGAAACTCATAGAGCAACTGGCGTGAGTTCAAACATCGTAACTTCAGGAAAACAATAAAAATATGTTCATACGTTCATCAAGAAAGAATAATGTATTCATATTTATGACTATTGCGATGTATCCGTCACAAAGGGTTATTTTAATATATA
>VKKT01005531.1:0-10384 GCA_008038995.1 Haliotis laevigata | reverse complement strand
CTTTCGACAGCGAAATCACGAGACGAGACAGGTATGAATGTTTTGCAATGTTTCAAGCGATCCTATTCCTTCGAGTGCTATAATTTTACTGAAATATCCCATATGTTCCAATGTAGCCATAATCGAACGTTTGATTTTCATCTATGTCACCAGAAAGTGGTTATATGTTTATACAGAGCCAATTTCACTCATACATGTTTCATTTATATCTTCATGCTCCATGTGTTTTTTTTTCAATCTACTTAAATATATCTAACTGTGTACCTCAGATAATCCAATAAGGATGGATGAAAATATATGGATGTATGGATACACCTCTTTATTACAGTGAGAGCGACGTTTCGGTGTAGGTTCTAACACCGTTATCAAGCACCGTGACTTGAAACGTCACCGAAACGTCGTTCTCACAGTAGTATAGAAGTTGTTCATCCATATATTGTCATCCTTTCTTATTGATCCAACATCTAAATGCCTCTCAAAGAAGTTGAGATGGTCCAGACATTACCTCGCCTCCTTTTGTCGCGGTCTTATGAACGGTATGCTGTCCGTCTGGTACAAAGGTTTATGTCTCCAATCGCGTTTGTCCTAATCAGCCCATGAATGTGCCACCTCGTTGTGTACAAGGCTGTATCCTTCAGAGGTACAACATTCCTCCTATCTTACTGTCCTAACTCCACTGTGGCCAACAGTTCACAGCCTTGCAACGTTCTTCACACATGCGACTGTTTCAAAGATATATATCGGTACATGTGTGTCAGCTTAACGAGTGAATGACAGACATGGGTACGGAAAATACAAGGATCACAATCATACGAACTCTCAACAACTCTGCACAGCTGAGAGAAAATCCTCATTTTTGAAACTTTCTATGCTACAGCAAATGTGCAAATAGACAGATGTTACAGATGGGTCTCCAATGTATAACAACAAAGTACTTAAGCTATATGATGTGGGGGATGTAAACAACAGCACCGAAAGCTATGTACCATGTACCAATACGTGGTAGTAGAACATACATGGATGGATAGACTATTCCATATAGATTTTCTCAGAGCCTCAAATACCTTCTGTTGTAAACACTTTCATATCGCTTCAGTGGTCTATTTCTCGTATCATCTGATCAAAATACTTGCCCGTCACTTCTATCCTTTTAGGTGTAGACAGGATAAGATTTGACTTCTGTTTGTTCAGGTATCAGTACGAGACTTTCGTACAACATTTCTACCAGCGTTTCGGGCCTGTGTCAAGGCCGGGACTTACAACATCATGTGCGGCTACAACAGGTACAACACTGCGGTACCCCAAGCGGCAAGAACAAGAAATACTCATAAAACTACAAACATCATAACAAAACGTAGTATCAGAATATTAATCACATCATACATTGTGCGTTAGAAGTTACTTTATTAGGTTTCCCACCGTGTTTTTGTAAATAGAAAGAAACCCACACTTGCCATTAACCCTGATGATGGAAAGAGCTAATCGTGAAAACCTCTCTAAAACATGGTTTGATGGTTCTGAACCAATTCCGTCAAAGCCTTTTAAATCAATTCTTCATTCATTATTTTATATACCTTTCTCTACACTGCTCCAGTGAACAATGAAAGCATTAATGCATGTGATTCAGAAGGGGACTCTGCGTTTTAGTTTCAACGGCACGCCATCATGTGCCAACCGTTGGCTCCTGACAGATGTTCTCAGGAACGAGCTGAACTTCACCGGCTATGTCATCAGTGACCAAGGAGCCATAGAGAGAATCATGACAACACACCACTACCTCGACAACGGCGTCGACATTGCTGCAGCGTCTGTTAACGCTGGTGTCAATCTGGAATTAGCTGAGAACCTTCGACAGCCCTTCTTCACTTTAATCAGTAGGTAGCTTTTCCTATGTATATTCGATGTCGTTGCATCCCTATATGTCCAAATGAGGAACGAGGTCGCACGGTATTAGTAATACTATTCATGCAACGTTTGTTTTGGTGTTGTTTTCTTTGTTTGGGGCTTAGAAACAGCGTTAGAAAGACAAATAGGTATGTAGACCCAACCCTAGTAGTATATAAAAGGAAAGGGATGTGACGGCGAAACTATCCTCTCCTCAATCAAAGTTAGATTTCACCACGTAAAATATTTTTAAGGCTCCGCCGAGGCCTACGGATCGAAAGCTAGATGGTTTCCCTACAAAATGAGCTATAAATGTTCACAATCGGATCATTATTTCAAAACGTTATTCGCTACAACTCACCGAAAACAGCTACCTCCACAATTCCAAGACAAAATCATGGATCAGCCAGGACAGCGAAAACTCACCTTTTAAATTCGTATATTAATTCCAGCCACGTTGACAGCACCTATCTAGTGCTAGATTCGATCGGCGGCTTTATTCCACGGGTCATGCATTACAGTACGCAGTACAGTAGTCTGCATACACATCTGTACATACATTCACCTACATGACAATGACCATTCTGAATCAGCTTCTACCTCTCTGTCAACAGCTGAAGCAGTCCAACAGGGCAAGCTCACGGAAGATTTGATTCGGGAAAGAGTGAAACCATTGTTTTATACCAGAATGAGACTTGGTGAGTTTGATCCACCAGAATCGAACCCGTACACTAAGCTGAACACGTCTACCATCGAGAGTGAGTCCCATAAAGCCCTGGCAGTTGAAGCAGCGATGAAAACCTACGTCTTGCTGAAGAACGTGAACAGCTTCCTACCTTTGACAAAGAAATATAATTCTATTGGGGTAAGGTTGTTTATAGGGATTATATATCGGAACACTTCATTTCATTCACGTGCAAAAGAATAATTTCTTTCTTGACCAATTAGGGATATAAAAATATAAATATATATATAAATATACGTACACAAATACATCTGAAAGAGAGGCTGTGTACATTTACAAATAATGCAATTTCATACTGCGTATTTTGTTCTGATGGTCAAATCAAAATTGTCAAAAGTGTAATCAGAAACCTTTCGTCAGTTTTCCAATGCCACACTATCATTTACTGTGATTCCTCCTCTAGGTGGTTGGTCCTATCGCCAAAGACAAAGTCAACATATTTGGCGACTACTCCCCCGACAGTGACCCTCGGTTTACCATGACAGCCCTGGATGGCATCAAACAGTTGTCCTCAAACGTCCAATATGGCGCCGGCTGCTCGAACACTTCCTGCACAAACTACAACTCTTCCGCTGTTCAAGACGCTGTGTCTGGGAAAGATTTGGTGTTTGTTTGCCTGGGCACTGGTATATAACAGAACTAGTACCATTTCCTTTATTGTTGATTGTCTGTATCGAATAACAAGGTCAATGGAATTAGTGTATATTCAACAGGACTTGTAATATAACTGAAACGGGTGTTCTGATTTCCCGTAACATCTAAGCTTTTGTTGCTGCTAATGAGTATTATGGATTTCTTGGGGGTGATTGGTTTTGTACAGTTGTGCCCCCTTATCTTGACCTCGCTGGCTGTATCAGAAGCACATAAAGGCGAACGTTATCTCATATATTTTACTTATGTTTTTTACACATATGGCGATAGTTACACTGTGACTCCTTTCACAAGGTCAAGAGATTGAAGGTGAAGCACGTGACAGACCAAACATTGAACTTCCTGCAGGGCAAGCCGAACTATTACAAGATTCACTGAAATTCAGTGAGTGTCATCAGATTTTACTACATTGACAGACTCGGTGTGAAAATAATAATGTGTTCGGTAGCATTCACTACAAACCAGTTCGTTTGTCTGACAAATACACCAGATACCTCAATAGATAAATATATATACCATCCTACTGGCGTTGAGCAATGTGCGTGTCATTTTCCAATTACTTTCCGTTTTGTTATTCACCAGATTTAGATTAAACTGTACACGGATTACGGCAGCATTCAATACTGTATCGTGCAAAGCATTACATGTTTTACCATTTCACTCCTGATTTTTCACAGGCGGCAATACGCCAATCGTCCTTCTGATGTTCAATGCCGGTCCTCTGAACATCACCATGGCAGATGCCAGTCCTCAGGTTGCCGCCATCTTGGAATGTTTCTTCCCTGCTCAGGCTACGGGAGAAGCTCTGCGTCGAGTGCTGACCATGGATGGACCTGGTTCGGTTCCTGCAGCCAGACTGCCCTACACATGGCCTAAGAGTCTTGATGGGGTGAGTGAAGTTTCATTTCCCTGTACAGTGTTGACATATGCTGCCTCAGTCAAAAGGTTCCAGCATTGGTCCTCAGTACCCTACACCTTTACCCAGACACAAAATTACACCAGGCAAAACAGTGAGTACATCAGTTATTGATCAAGCATTGTGCATTGTTAATATTAACATGTTGATCGGCATAAGTACATATACAGTTCGTAAATACAAGATACATACGAAACAATGAGATTTGGCAAAGACACCTCCAGACGTTCCTTTGAGAGTTTGTCCAGAGTATACCATGAATTTCAAAGGGAAAAGAGTACATTGGACCGATCACTGTGATTTGACTGATTTTATACGATCGCTTCCGATGTCCACGACAGTTGCTAATTATGTAACGGTTGTTGTGGTAGGATTGGAACATTAAAAAATGTGAGGCCCCCAAATAGCTGTCAAAGTAAGCTGAAATGTATTCATTCCAGTTTCCAGCCATGACAAACTACTCAATGGCCGGGAGAACATACAGATACTACGAGGACGACCCATTGTACCCTTTCGGCTATGGCCTTTCCTACACTGAGTTCTTTTACATCACCCTTCAGTACTCCTATACCATAAAGGCAGGGGCAGATGTCGAGGTCTCCATTCTGCTGCAGAACATAGGGAAATATGAGGGTGATGAGGTCAGTGGTATCTACTTGAGTCTTTCCTTTAGCGTCGTGACCTTGTGAAACTGGTGGTTAAGACCGATAAGCTTGACCCCTTATTTGTTCAATGATCTACTAAAATGGACGTGTGTGTGTGTGTGTGTGTGTGTGTGTGTGTGTGTGTGTGTGTTTGTATGCTTTGACTAATCGATTTCTGTCCCACTCATATTTTTGAATAGTTGAAGATGATTACTTAAACTTCTTATCTGCTGAACAGATATAGTCAGATTTCTCTCTCAAACGTTTTTATGAATAGTTGAGGATGAAAACTGATGAAGTGTCTCTATACATTGAGGAACTGAAAACAGTTACACTAAGCATGTCCGAAACGTCATTACAAGAGAGGGAAATAGATGCTCCTCCAACACCACCGCATGTTACCTGCTTCACATTAGATTCGTCAACATGTACAGTTACGAATTCCTCAAAAGTAAACGGCAACACCACTCTTTTCATAACGGTTAGATGAGAGATACTGTTGTTGAGTTATCCTGGGCAGAGAGAAATGTATGCCACTTCGCCGCGAATACCAAGAATCAGGACCAGACTTCAGGACCTCCAGTACCACTATACATTCATACATCAACTGATTTGCAAATCGTGACACCTCTGTTATCCAGTAGATAGAGTTTTGGCTGTCAGAGAAGAATGTCGGCGGGTCGATCATCGGGCACGTCACTCGGAAGGAACTTAAAAGATGGCGCTTGTATTTACCCTGCCTGTTCCCATAACAAAACAATGACCTTTCGGCTCGGAGTCAGTATACTGTGGTGGAGTAGGGTATGGAGTGAGGGCTGGCACTATGAAACCGCCAATAGTTCAAGTTCAGGACAGGTTCAAGTAGCCACACACTTACAAACACATGTGCACCTAAACACATATATAGCACACCCGCTCTCGCTCACGCACACACTCTAAACCTAAAATCCCATTTCACGTCACCAAGTGATATATTCAGAATTCAAAGACAACTCTGTCGTACGTGATTTAATGTCTTATACTTGTGTGAGATCATGACACTAATGTTTGCTTGACACTATTGGGAATGGTTATCAACTTGTGAACAGGTAAAATGTTTGGTCAAACGGTAAACACAACAATTCCGCAAAACCGTTGTGATATGGAGATGTGTCATTAGACTAATGTCAATGGTTACTGATTGACCAATTGATACAACGATTGGTCAAAACGTCAAATTTCTTCTTTGCAGGTTGTTCAGGTATATATATCCTGGAACAACGCCAGTGTGCCAGTTCCACGGCGACAGCTGGTTGCTTTTGAGCGTGTCACCATTGCTGCCAATGCTTTTCAAGTAGTTAACGTGACGGTGTCAGCAGAGAGCATGGCCGTTTGGGTGGATAACTCAGGGTGGGTGATAGAGCAAGGTGAGTGACCCTTGTGGGTACTGGTATATACTGTACCTCTGTTTACATGCCATGTACACTGAGCCTCTAACGCTGACGACCTAGGTGTAGATGCAATTCTATAGTTCACTGCACTGGTGACAACTCTTGGCTGGTGATTTAACAGAAAAAATAGTCTTTACATTTCAAAATATATGAGAATATTTTTTGTACTTATATGTGATTAGAATTTGTCTTCAGCAATGGGATCGGGATCGGGTGGTCAGGATTGCTTTTGGTGGATGTCTTCCTATCACAATGTCAATACTCAGGATATCCCTCTCTTGATTGTCCTGTCCAAACTTGATTATACAATGCCATCTCAGAGTGCCCTGGGGCTATGGTTGTGGGGTCAGCGAGTCTCGGGGTAAAGATCATAATGGTTTGAGGGTAGATACATTTGATCTTGCTTGGACATACCGTCACATGATGTAATGTCCTAGATGGCTGTCTACAGAAACTAGAATGGAGCACTTCATATCGCCGGCACGGCCATAATATCTCGTCCAATGATAAAGAAGTCATAGCACCTCAATCTTTTTTTGTTTAACTTAAAATTTAGTTATATCTATTAGCTAATCGAATGACCGTTTGTAGTCTGGTGCAAGCTTTGATCACTTTGCTGAACGAACCATCGTACTCTTCTTTACAGTAAAGGTCTTGGAACCTTTTTTCCCCAAAATTATTGTTAAAAGGAGGTTTGTACATATTTAGGAGACACATACTTCTAAATATGTAACTGCATATAAACTTCTATAAGACTATCTAGCAGTTAACGAACAATAATATGCAACTGGCTGTGACCGGTTTAAAGCATGGGGACTAGTTGCCCAGCTCACTACATTGACTACTGAGTCTACTTTGAAGTTATGGGGAGGAGTGATGATGTCCCATTACGATTTATAGGTATTGAACAAACATAAAAACTACAACACTGAAAACAACAAGGATTTTTTCGTCATTTACCAACACGATAATCCTCTTCAGGTTACATCCGATTGTTTGTTGGTGGTCAGCAACCAAGTCAAGAAAAGTCTGCACCATCACGAGTTCTGGAAGGTGGATTCAAAGTCGAGGGTTCCAAGTATCTTGGTGTGTACTAAGACAAATACTCGTTGCTTCAATAAAATATGGCATGTTTCCAAAAACAGTCACAACTATTATTCCGTTATATCTTTCTTGTCTATCAAAAATAAACGATTATGTCGAGTACAGGTGACGTAGAAGTTTCATAATTCTGGCAAAACGCCTGTCTTTATTGTCTACTAAAGGACGTATTTATTACCATCCACACACAAAACTGAAATGTGATATCACCCAAATGATCTGAAAAATGCATTGGCCGAGGATTTGATGGTTTCGGAGTGGATGTGAAGCCTTGAATATATTGTTTTCATACAAACAGAACAATGTTACAAAATACATGAAAACATGCAACTGTGTTTTCAGTGGGGCGATTATTACAAAGGAAAAGTCTAAATATTTTCAAGACAACCATGTTTAACGGGCAATTGAGAGTTTGGACTAAAACCTTAGCACAAATTAGTTTTCATCATTTCTTCGCAATTTTCCCAATAATTTTTTTGCCTGATAAGCAGCTTGGGTGGACAAAAATGATGTTAACCATCCTTCAGGAGGTCAATCCCTACATCGGATGCTATTTAAGAGGAGGCTACTCACTCATTTCAGTGTAGAAAAAAGTTTTACCCCAGCGCCAATAAGACAAAAGCAAATACTGACGCCATCCACAGGTACAGAACAACGAAGGCATGACTCCATGACTTAATGGAGATCAAATGCTACTCGTTTTGGGTCAATGGAAATATCTACATGTATCTGGGGATTCTGTCCAGTGGTTTCCTAGAATTGTGATGGGTTACCATCTTAAATTGCTCTGTTACCCTAGATAACATCGCAACCCAGAATTTTATGTCTGGCTAGCGTCTGCCGATGAATTATGTTACTATGATCTGGAGTGGACTGATCATGTTCGCCTTTGTCATGGTGCTATGGACACGTGGACACGAGCTTCAACCCCCATCAACTTTATTCACCAGATTTGGCTACAGGCAGTTTCTTTCTACAACACAAACATATGTAAGTAAACTGAAGAAGAGTATATGAGAAAGTATATTGAAATACGAGGGGTACGCCATTTCGGTTCTAAAATACCGTACAAAAGAAAATGTTTCTCTTATTAATCATGTGTTTAATGTTCGATTGGACTTATCTTTAGTGAGGAATATTAGATAAAGAAAAAATTACTGGCGCTTGAAAGTATCATAATTCACAACTGATGTTTTTATTTTAGAGTATTTTCTTTGCTCATCAATAAATTTCAACCATGGTACGGGTCATATGGTTGCATATTCATTTCGTACCCTAGTTTTCATGGAACCATCTGTTTTAGTGCTCAGAAAGATGTTGCGACTCTTTTAAAATCTCTCCTAGGGACACTAGTTATTTGGCATGTCCACGATTTTTCAATCTTTTCCCCCAAGTGTGAAATGAAAGTGTTTGATCTTAAGCACTCAGATAGTAACTTGTTAGGAATAAACTGAATATTAACAAAACCATTAAAACGTTGACACTGAATTATAGTTAACATGATTTCTTAAGCACTCATTTGTGTTGAACTGTGATTGATGGTATGACACACAGCTTGATAATGGTGGTTGATTGATGGTGCATTGTCAGCAAAGAAATATTTCATCTTTATCTACAATTATGAAAATTAAATATTGCCAGGGGACCATGTTTGAAACGATGATGTCATTAAGCTTGTCTTTTTATTCACTGTCATCTTCCAGGGACATGGTGCTAGAGGCCAAGGTCAAAGCAATACCTGCTTATCTGATAATTGTTTTACATTCTGCGCGCAAGCTGGACCTCGGTAGAAAGACGTACACGTGTTATCATGAATTGTCTTTCATTTGGATTTGTCCTAATCCTCCAATGCCTCTTTGTTTTAGGGGATTATCCCTTCAGAAACACATCCCTACCCTGGGATGCGAGGGTAGAGGACCTTGTCGGGCGCCTCACCCTGGAAGAGATGCAAGAACAGATGGCCCGAGGGGGGCGTGGGAATTTGGGTGGACCCGCTCCCCCTATCCCCCGTCTTGGTATTGGCCCCTACTCCTGGAACACTGAATGTTTGAGGGGGGATGTGGGGGCGGGAAATGCCACCTCCTTCCCCCAAGCTCTGGGTCTAGCTGCAGCCTTCAGGTAGGAGTCTGATAGGGTGGATTCAGTTTCTATTGATGATCATTTATGAATACCGTAGGGCCACGTTAAACACAAATAAAGAATAGAGGAAAGAGGAATACAATAAATGTAGGAGAGAGGTGACTCTGGCCAGGATGTATACAATCACTTGGCTTTGAGTTGGCAACATTAGTCGAAGGATACCTTATCAGAGCTATGGAATTTTTGCAAACGATAACGTGCTCAGGAATTTTATTTCGGAATCCTTTTCCAAGGAGGTTGGAGATAAAGATATAATATAGAAATACGAACTAAAAAGGACTACTCGGAGTGTGTGTGTGAATTATTTTGATCTTGCGAACTAAATTGTGTAGTTTTAATACGTTAGTGATATTTTGTAACATGTCTTTGTCGTTTATATTAATATGACATAAACGGTCAACTATGGACTGTGCAGTCAGACAAAAATGTAATTTTATTTTTAATCAATTTCGAAACTTTCAATTTTAAATATTTATAGCCGTGATGTTTCCATTATTGTTTGATGTTCAGCATTTCCATTCTATTCATGTCATGCCGCCGTACCTGGTTGTATGGTCATTAAGCTCACTTTCAGAGGACATGAAATTTCCAAAAGTGTATATCCACAGTAAGGACCTTATATACCGGATTGCTGAGGCCACCAGCGTTGAAGTACGGGCTAAATATAACGACTACATCAGCAAAAAGGAGTACGGCGACCACAAAGGCATCAGTTGCTTCAGCCCCGTCATCAATATCATGAGGGACCCCAGATGGGGACGAAACCAGGTCCAACTTTCTCATCTTTTCGTCGTTATATCTTGAATTGTTACGGTGCTCCCAGATTGTATCACCTATTTCAGCACGGCTCCCTTGGGGGCTGCATAAATCGCCT
>VKKT01005528.1:30028-41464 GCA_008038995.1 Haliotis laevigata | reverse complement strand
ATTCAGTATGATAAGATTTTGTAAGTATTGGCTTGCTGAGTCAGATTTATTTGACAAAGAGATTTTATAATTGAACAAACAATTTAGCTAAGATACACTGGTGTAAATGTCTTAGGGTCTGCCACCATTACCAGTGCATACAGGAGATACATGGAATATCTGTCCCTGAAATTGGCCACTAAGGGACTGTTCATGATTTATGGCTTGCGGGTTGATGATGATTTTTATGGAGAAGCATGTACAATGTGATCTCCCCCCCTCCCCTTCCCATAATTTCGAAGTATAATTTTAAACATAGTTTTATGTACAAAATTTCTGACCCCCCAGTACGTGTGTACAGAATTGCTGATCCCCCTAGCTCCCCACAACTAAATGGGTGCCACACCACCCCCCTCCCTCCCCCTTTAAAATCATCATCACGCCCCCTAGCCATAAAGTATGAATGGTCCCTAAGTTCGGCATGTCAAGTTCATGACATTAGAGATTGTATGCATATAGCACCATGGCCAGTATTAGGGGAATGTGTGACTTCTGAAAATATTTAAAAAAAATATTGTCCACTTCATTGATCAGCTGATATCTATTGGACTGTTTTGGTGGTTGGTTAAATACTGTGATACTCGTCTCCTCATCAGGTTTTGCGTCTCCGGACAGACCTTCAGCGTGACCATGAGAGGAAACTGCAAGAGATGAAGGAAGCCTCACATCGACACAAGGAGGACTGTGACCACAAAGTAGAACTAGAGAGGTGAATATAATACTTCACTGCATAGTGGGTAGTGCTACAGTTGTCATCAATACCAGATGACACACTGTGATACTAACTGCATACAGTTCCTAGCATCCTTTGGACTGTATCTCAATTCTGACCCCTGACGGTCCGAGTTTGAATTGGTCTTCAGCAACCCATGCTTGTCATAAGAGGCCACTAATGGGATTTGGTGGTCAGGCTCACTGACCTGGTTGACACTGAGTAGATCAATGCTCATGATGTTGATCACTGGATTGTGTGGTCTTGATTATTTACATTATATTGCTGAGTGAGGTGTTAAGAAACAATACTCAGTTCTGTCATGATGGAAACCATGAACCCTTCTCTACTGCAGCTACGTTTTGTGACAGATTTGTGTAACACAGCCCTGAAAATGGCCATCCAGTAGACACATAACATATTGACATATAGTAGGAGTGAGTGAGTGAGTTTAGTTTTACGCGGCACTCGATGACATGTGTCAACCATGTCAGCGAGCCTGACCACCTGATCCTGTTAGTCGCCTCTAATGACAAGCATCGCTTACTGAAGATCAATTCTAACCCGGATCTTCACGGGTATAAAAAAACTAGGAAGTTACCTGCATGAAGATTGTGACCTCACTTCCCAAACAGAGATACTGGGTATTGATTATGTAAGAGATGTTGTACACTTGATAATAGAGGCTTTGTTCATAGCAGATTTACCCCCAATTCTCTCCCAAATACCTGCATCAATGTATTAATCCATTGCCATTTCATGTTTCTTTTCTCTTCTTCAACATCTTTTACATGTTTTTCTTTTAACCTTTTAGGATGAAAATGAATGAATTAGAAGAGCTAGTGTCCAGATACAAACAAGAGGTAAGTAGTAGGGCTGCACTATGACATAAATACGATATGTTTTATGAATATATATAGTAACAAAGACAGATATTTAATCATGAATACTTTATGTTTAAGATCAAGAAATTAGAATAAGACACATGTCATATGATTTCTTGATTGAAACATTTAAATGATATTTTCTATAGAGCAAAAAGAGCAATATATTATAAATAATGCCACATAGTCTAATGCTGTAAAAGGCCTTTGCAGAATAGCTCAAATTATGTCATTGCATGGCTTGTGTATCTTCGATATTGCATATCTCACTTAGATAAATAACAAACTAGTTTCAAGTAAAAACACTCTCTTAAAAGTATTTGTAAATATTCGATTCTTGTAACCACGAATAATGAACTGAAATCATGAAAGGATATCTTTCGCTTTACAAAATATTCAAGTAAATCATAACAAGAGTAGTAGTTAGAAATGTTTGGTTGTATATTTCGATTGTCAGGTAACATAACAGGGAGAACTCAGCTTCATACATCTGAAGTGTTGTTATAATGGACAGTTTGTTGTTTAAATTACAGTAAATGATTGAGTCTGGATGAGACAAACTAGTGGTATGGTATCAGCTGTGCTGCAACACCATATGTATACAAACTAGGCAAACATATCACTTTGTTTTCAGGTTAATTCACTGCTATATGGCTTGGTTATATTCTTTAAGGTTGCTGATGGAGATAAGAAGCTGAAGGCATTAGAGAAGGAATTTTCTATATACAAGGAACAGCAGAACACAAAACCTGAAGTGCGGCTTCAGTCAGAGATCAACTTGCTTACGTTAGAAAAGGTGGGTTTTTATTCCAGGGATTCCTGTGATCAGGTATATATCTTCCTTGCTGGGATGGGCATGGGTCACCAGGTGTAGAATTATGTAACACAGTATCATGAACTAAGTGGTCTAATCTCAGGTAAGCTCGTTATGTTGGAGCTCAGTTTTCCTACCTGTTGTTTCACTAGACTTGGGAATATACTCTTACGTTCATTCCCTCCCTCATGAAACTGAAATGCTCTAATATTATTGAAACTGTTATTCAGAGTCTATTCTACTGTTACATGCCTTTCCATACATTTATGTTGCCCTCCGTTATAGTGGTTGAACAAGGATTGGTGAACAAGTTAACTAGGGTTTCTCAGGCTAATGTCATTCCTAGTTGGTCAACACCATTTCTTCTTTTGACAAGATTCGGTTTTAGGATTGAAATCCTGTACAACTTAACTCTATCATTCCATTTACTGTGAGCCATTACTGACTTCATGTTATTGTAGTTTTAGCATTTTAAATAGGATCCCTACTGCTGTATTGGGTGGTTTGGGATGTGTCACCTTATGGCAGCTGTGTCATAGTTACTCCTCTTTTCTTACATGACCCAGGTCCCCATCCACTCAGGTTGTTAAGATGGGCAGAAACTTTATGTGGGTGCTGATTTTGCTGTGCTTTAAGCTTCATGTTTAGTGGTGTTCTTTTGGATATAAAGAAAAGTCATCAGGGATTTTGTGCCAAGAGTAACTATAACACTTTATGTGCTACAGTCATACTGTACTTCTGACAGTCATACTGCTAAGATAGCTTTAAGATCTGTCGAGATGGACAGACAGTGTTGTGTTGACAAGTCCATTCCCTATTCTGTTTGTATAAAGAAACACTGTTATTTGGTCAGGTTGAGCTGGAACGGAAGCTAGATGCAGTGGGCAAGTCGAAGGTGCACTACAAGCAGCAGTGGGGCCGTGCCCTGAAGGAGTTGGCTCGTCTGAAGCAGCGGGAGCAGGATGTGGCCCGAGCGCAGCTCAAGAAGCAGCAGCAGGAACTAGAGCACATGAGGCTGCGCTACCTGGCCGCCGAGGAGAAGGATGTCGTGCAGGCTGAGAAGAAGGAGCTGGAGGACATCAAGAACCAGCTCAACAAGTAAGAGTGCTTATGATGACAGAGAGAATACTGCTCAGTTAATAAGGGCATAGATTGCAGGGACCTACAGCTTGATTAGTGATCATGGTTCAAATGTACAGAATAAAAGCTGTCTCTGAGATCTTGAATGAAAATGTAAGTGATGATTGTCAGTGAAAATAACTTATCCTTAATTATGGTAAACCATTGATGTTTGGGAGACTGCAGCTGTAACATAAACTTGTAACTAAATTTGACATGTTAGGTCAATTTTACACTGTTGTAGGGAAATCTCTTATATTTCTTTCATATATGTCTGAATATTTTTGTATATATTTCCAGTGTTTTAGTGAATGTTGAAATGTTACATCAAGACCCTGTTTTTCAGTATTTGTCATGAAGTACAATGCATTTCAGATTAAAGTTGATAGAAGAAGAACGCCTGAAGTCATCAACCGACTCCAACAACATGCAACTTAATAGTCCCAAACAGATAAACGGTCACAAGTCCCATGATCTGGACTCAAGTCTGGATGAACACATAACCCGCCTGATAGAGGAGAGGGATACCCTGCTGAAGACTGGTGCCTACACCACACAAGACAAGATCATTGCAGAGCTGGACAGACAGATTAGAGAGGCCATTGCACATAAAAATAGCTAACACACCGACAGACAGCATGCTGTTGGGTATATTTTCAGTATCAAGTGTTACAGCACTATATCACCTTTCTGTGATCAGCCTCTTGTGGGGCTTGTGAGACAGGACATTGGCTAGAGTGATCCTATAGCATCATGGGCTCTGTAGTGTATACCCTGGGTCTATTGTCATATCATCTTAACTCCCCAGTATGTTGGTGTGTGATAGCATGGTGGAACTATTAGTTATACAGAACCCGTACATGACCACATCAAGCATGCTGAGTGAGCAGTAGAAATGTTCTTAGGCAATAAATGTGTTAAAGATATAGACTGAGAGACAGTTAGCACACACTGACCAACAAGACCAAAGAGCTGCCTGTCAAATATGTTGCACATAGTATATTTCACTGTCAACAGTTATAAAACGGAACAAACCCTTCCCTGACATATGATTATTGGTTACAGTTAAGAGAGTATACATCAAGAACATTGAATAGTTTTAACATTGATTTTCTCCTGCTTAGCCCACACAAAATTATCTCCAAGTAAAATAATCCACATTTATGATCAATTATATCAACCTTCCCATGTTAATCCATTGTGTCCCATCTCATGTTTATAATTTGGCAGAATATCACCTTTTAATGCCAGTGCTTGCAAATTTGGTTTTGGAAACTGAAGATATTGAAATTATGAAACTCTACTGGTCTGGACGAAACCTCAGGATCCAGATGATGATTGTTCGGAATGTCAACCTTTGACACATAGCACTGAATAACACGGATTTGTTATCAGGAGTAGACATTAGCCATGAAAATCTACATGCCAAAATGATGATGTCATATAGGAATGTTGCAGGTTCAACCAGCTCTGAAGGCTACATATACCTTCAGTGACACTGGTAGTCTAGTGCAAATTTCTATGCCAGGATCCAGATGATTATAGTCAGAAATGTCATCATTCAGTCAAATTCATGACTCAGTAACAATCATTGTTATGCTGGAAATCTGCAAGTCGACAACATCACTGGAAACTACCATCTGAATCACCAGGGTTTGACTGAGAGTCACCATCTCCAGCTGTGAGGAGGATGAAACACAGTATCCTGCAGCCATCCACAGCTGTTTGTCCAATAGAAATGCAGAGTAAATGCTTCCATGGAATCAGTGACCTGATACAATGTACATATAACATGCTCAGTTTGTAAACTGTTTGGTGTTATTTAGAATTTACTGCCAAATATATGATATTCCAATGCATTTATCAATATCCTGGCATTGTTGGGGAAGTCTTCTGTTTTCGATGTTTTTTGAAGACAACCATCTAAGACAGTGAAGCTAGGTGTATCTGAGAACTAGCATTGACATGACAAATTAACTATAGTCATATGATGACATCAGGTGTTTTGTAATGTCTTCAGAGCAGTACATATTTTGTGTTTAATATGGGCAACAGACAAACTACTGCTCATTTCATGAAATAAAATATCACAATGAGCTTGATTTTCCTGAGGGAAGATATACCTGTGATGTAATGTGGAGAGGAACTAAGTGCTTGGTAGGTCATAGCAGTGCCATTATTGTTGCTGACCTGTGTAACTGTGTAAATATAATATTTACAGGCATAGACATTACAATGATGCCTTGACTGTTAGCTTTCATCTAGAATGTTTTATATCTTAGATGTTTGTAAAGTTTGAATCTTATATTAAGCTGTAGGAATCTCTGTAAATAGTTTTGTAAATATATTTATTGTTGACATGTGTCAATGTAATCATTTTGTAAGAATTTGTAAATATGAAATAAATTTATATCAAGACAAACATTTACGTGTGTATTTGGACAACGTTTTTTATGATGTATTCGCTTGTTGCTCAGTACTGTACATACGGTGTGAAGCCAATTTCTGTTGTTGCCCACATGCTATTGCTAGAACTTTGCTAAAAGCTTTGTGAAACCCCACTCACTCACTCACTCCATGCAGTTTGGAGACAACATGGGATGAACCAGTTCACTGAGCCTGGCTACACAATCTATTCAGTTGTTGCATTTAATGACAAGTATGGGTTACTGATTTTGAGTAATTCAATAGTTAAAGGGTAAAAATATATGGAGCAGTAAGAACATACTCCGAAACGTCATGTCCTTCATATTATAGAAGTCAACAGCCATACATGTTCACCCTTTGTGTGTATCACTTCTAAATGCCAAGGCCCGGATTCCATAGTCGGGATTGACCAGCGGTTGTAATAAGAACCAACTGACATTGTGATCGGGGAGATGCCATGTTTGTCTGGCAGCTCTTGTGTCATTCAGCCCTGGTGTAGTGGCGTCTAGCTCAGGATGGTCTGTTTGACTCCAGAAGAGATTGCTGTGATATGACAGTAATACTAAATCTGCAGCATTCATCAATATTGACCTTGACTGAGACCACGTGGGGATTATATTAGACTGCAGCATGAAACACTTTCTAACGCCAGCATTTGTTTGCTGAGGTAACATAGACTGTTTGAACAAACTAAGGCAAACACAGCAATTTTTTATGCTTACTGCCCTTGGATTAAGAATAAGATTCAACTTCACAGCATGTAACCGTGAAACAGAGACTTTAGGGATGAAATAATCAGTGCTTCCAGATTATCAAACATCTCACGATTATCAGACAAGCAGGCATGGTTAACACTTCCCTTTGGTTCATTAACGCCATGTCAGCATAAAAAGGACGGTGTGATAATGCTGCAAAAATTGAATTGTGTGCATGGCCAAGGAAAACAGTGCATGAAGACATGTTTATTGGACTTACGTTCATTGCCATGTGGCACACTACCAACAAACAACATATGACAAACTTGAAAGGACTTTAACTCTTAGCCACCATATAGCTGGAATATTGCTGAGTGCGGCGTAAAACTAAAGTCACTCACTCACTTTAACTCTTAGCAGTCATCGACGATCTTGGAACCATCGGGCAATATGTTATTCTCCATGGGTATGAAGGCCGATTCACTTGCACCAGCATGAGGTCTCGCGTATAGATTCACGATCTGTGAAATCTGGACAGTATCTCGTTTCAACATGTGAAAAACACTGGTGTCAAGCACTGATGTCTAGGCGTGGTCTGTCCAAAGGACAGTATAAACATGCGAGCATGTGATATCGGGTCAGAAGTATGCGAATGCACGACATCTCTTACCGGAGACCAGCCTCACGCACTGACTGGAAATGTTAACGCCACTGGCTTTCCGAGGTTAATTTCTGAAGGTTTTTTTTCTGAATATGGTGGCATTTAGGAAGTGATGACGCCTTGTTGCTGTCAAGAGAAACATGTCCTCCCTCTTCTTGGTGGAACGCTGTCGACCACCGGCATGTCGCTTGTTGGCCGATCCAGACGTCTGGCACAGATCCCGTGGCTGCTGATCAAACTTTGGCTAACACCAAAGATGTTTGCAACTTGACGTTGCGGTGGGCCATTTTAAAGTATGCCCATGAATCTGGAATTTGGCATAAGTTCACGATTCTGCCTTGATATATCAAAAGACGGGTTTTCTAGCCCCTTCTGCACATCGTGCCCATATGACTCTTTGCCTGTCTATTCATCGTGAAACCGAGGTCCTGTAGGGGTCACTCAATAAATGTGTACTGATATATTTCAGTCTTTATTTGTTGGTTGATTTAGTGTCATTGATTTATGTCATTTGATGCACAGGACTCGTAAGAAAACAAAATCTTGTAACAGGATGTCTGCAGTGAAGGGCGCTATTCGCGGATACATGTTGGTAGGGCTGTAAAGGTTGACCTACCGATACTGACATTGTACATAGATTGTAGTGTTGCCGCATCTTTACGCGAACGTCTAACTGAGGATCCATTAGTGCTTATTTCGCCTACGTTAAACTTGTATTCCTGTTCAATACTTACAGATTGTATCACTTTACGTGTATCGTGATGTGTATGGTGGTGCCCCTATACATAGGTGGACCCAGAAATTTTTAAAGGTGAGTGTGTGTGTGTGTGTGTGTGTGTGTGTGGTGGTTTTGGGTTGGGTAGGTGGTGGTGGTGTGTTTTCAGGGGGTTAACCCCACCTTGACTCTACCATTGAAAAGCATTAACTTCAATGTGGTCTTTAGTCATTTTTCAAAGGTATCACTATAAAACTTCGTTAAACCTCAGCTATATAATCTTCCCTGACAACGTTTGTCCTGCTCAAGTCAGACAACTTTCTTGATTATTACTGCAACCCGTGTAAAACAATACTCCTCATCCAGTCGCAAATATAACAAAAGCCAGCTGAAGCAACCTGCCACACATATAACGTTCCTATTTCCAGACTGTTAACTTGCATAGCTAATCCCATGAATTCCTGTGTTGTAAACCCTCACTCACTCATTCTCAGAAAGGAAAGTTAATGACAAACATTTAGGACGTATTATACAGTAAATACCTCTCTCAATCACTGACACAGGAAACTGTTTCAACGAATCATTTAACGACTTCTAATTGTTGGCGTAAACTTTCCCTCTGGGTTGTGCTAGCCTTTTAGTCCCCACTCCGTAGACCATTACAGACTATCCTCAAGAAATGTGAAAAACATGGAATACACGTTGCCTGAAAATAACAGGTCTCACTATCCATTGCTGGCAGGAACCCGTGAAGATCCGGGTTAGAATTGGTCTTCAGCAATTCATGCTTGTTCTAAGAGGCTACTATGACGGGATCGCGTGGTCAGGCTCGCTGACTTGGTTGATACATGTCATCTGTTCCCAATTGCGTAGATCTATGTTCATGATGATGATCACTGGATTGTCTGGTCCAGACTCGATTATTTACAGACCGCCGCCATATACCTGAAATATTGCTGAATGCGACGTAAAACTAAACTCACTCACTCAATGCTGGCAAGTAAGCTAAGGCGACCAAGAGGATCGGACGGTCAGGTGCGGTGACGGTTGTTTTTGTGTCAGTGAAACTCTTGTCTGAGATCGTTTTGCTCAATCACTGGTCATCTTGGCAACAGTGTTTTTTTCCGGGTAGCTGTCGAATGCATTGTTACACAACAAACAAACTCTTCTGCGGTGAGTTCTGTTAAATAGTTTCCGGAGAAAAGAATATTCATATGAAAATTATTGCACAAACTATCTGTGGAAATAATTCCACTGGAATCTGGAAATTGGAATATTATTTCTCATGCAGAGAATCTCTCGGAATTAGTATCCTCGTCATACGCTCCGTACAAATTAGCGATTTTACGTTCGCTTCAGTAAATAATGCAGTCATGTTGACATTTTAGGTGTTTCAGCAACATGTCCTTTAAAAACAAGCCTTTAATTTGTCCATTTACTTCTGTTTCGTGTGGTTTAATCGTTTAAGACTTTCCAGATGGAGTCCGGTGATAACTAACAAGATGCCACCAAGCTGTCCAATTACAAATGTGTAGTGAACGAAAGTAACGAAATGGTCACACGCCCTCAAACAGTGTGTTGTCGGAAAATGGAAGGGAAGTAACTCTAAACGCGGACGTTGCCATAACAGCACAAAACAAAGCAGGTGCTCGTGCCTTGTGGACCGCAAATGAGGGTTAAGACGGTTGCATGTAAATGACAAAGGTATGTTTATGTTTTAGATAACTTAAGATTACGTGTACCTTTTGACACATGTAGTTTTTAATGTTTTGGTTCCCTCAGATGTCTGGTTAATACAAACGTATCGACATAGCCTTATTTCAGAGCTCCCCTGGTGATTGGGGTTCATGTGTACATTTTCACACAGTTAATTTTGTAACTTATATCAGGTATGCAAGCGTGTCCAGAGATCAACTCTAGGGTAATATTTCATCTGTACTGCAGCAGAATAATTTGCATTTATTACATAAACGTACTGATTAGCGTCGTCTTGTGAATCGGGTTTGTTTTTAGTGACATTAAAAAAAATGGAACATCAACTGATTTTAACGTCTTGGTACGTTTTGTTGGAGATATTGTTGTAAACACTGGCTTCTCCTCCTTGTGTACGATCAGTCCACGGTTATCCTGTTAGACAATCAGCTACAATCATGACCAATGAGCTTCATGGATGTGCCAGTGATTGATTATGTAACCGAGTACCGATCAGTTACCCTTAATGTATGTAAACACTGTTCGATTGTCAGTGCCATAGCTGATGGTGGAGGGATATGACATAATGTATTGACTTTCTGTACGTGGTTGCTATGTATTCCTATTTCAGTTTTCATATTTATCAGATGTAGGTCTGCATAGATTCACAAGTGAAAGATTAATGAAACCAACTGGATGAAAGTGATGTATGCTTGAGGATGATTTATGGTTAGCACATTTTATCTGTTTAATACATCTGCATAATTGTTGTTTCCTTGGGGATATTGTCCCCATTCCACAATGTGATCTTAGCACTGCTGTGTGTGTGAGTGATATGGTGTTCCGATGATTGAAAATAATCGGAAATCGCTCGAAAGAAGGATTAAAAATGATTATTGATTGTAGTTAATTGGAATTTTGTTGTTTTAGTTTAACACACTTGAATGAAGTAATCTAGCGATTAAATTTGATGAATATTCACGTACAAACATGCGCTTAACAGCGTAAAGCTATGCGCATTGTAAACTTTTAACTACTTTTATTGTTTAATTACAATTGCAGTGTCTTTCTTGCATGTGTGCACTTAATTGCATGTCAGTATTAGTAATAAGAAACATTTATTAGAAACAACCTGGGGAAAACCCCTTTAAATTGGTGATTTCATTAAAATTGTATATATTTCGATTATAATCGATAATCGTTCGCCACAATCCTCCGATAATCGATTGTGGATTTGGTTTCCGATTCCCAACACTAGTGAGTGATCTTACACCATGTTAAAGTATGAGAGTTACCTACCTTACTGCAGTCAGGCTGTGTAGTGCAACAGGGCCCAGCATTATACATGACACAATGTCTGTCCTGTGTATGTCCCTGAAATGGAAATGAATGCCATGTATCACCTAGTAATGTTTTAATGTGGAGTTTACTAATAGTGTACTGATACAGTGATACAATATGGTATCCGTTCACATGCATGCAAAAGCAGTTGCACAGATTGGGTGTAACCCATATAATGTGAATATATGGTCTGATGTCAAGCATTTATTTTCTGAAACCAGCTTTAGTTTTGGAAATCGTATCATTCATTTACTTAGCGTATTCATAATTATTATTTGGTATTACTGACTGACTGAGTTTAGTTTTACGCCGCTTTTAGCAATATTCCAGCAATATC